>QRAA01000219.1:0-40449 GCA_003670145.1 Fusarium subtropicale | reverse complement strand
TAATGCCCTTTGTAAAGTGTAAATATTAGAAAAAACCCTATCTTTATCTGATCGTATGGATAAAATTGTATGTGTGGATTTTATTTTTGAGCGGGATATAATGAATGGTAATGGATGGATAAGCATCGCGTGATGGGAACATAGCAATATCGGCGCTTATAAGTCGCTTTTGATCTAAATAATGATTAGAAAAGAATGCCTTCCAAGAAGAGTTGACCATAAGGCTGTTTCGCAAGACTAGGGGGGCAAGAGCTACTAACTAAATATGGTCGAAAGTACCCCGGTAGGTGGTGCGTATCAATCAGCCTTGCCTCTTGTCAATATTCTGCCTCAGCTAGGATTAATTGAATGATATGATAGCCCTTCAGCATGTTCTATTCCATGTTATCATTGTCATAAAATTAAAATCAAACCCATAAAGCTTTCAGCACATTTAAACTTGGAAGTTAATATTCGCCAAAATGTTAGTGAAAGTGACCCATATCATAGACAAGTCTGTATGTCACCGTCAACCGCCTATAATTGTTGCGATACTCGGATGATAATATGACAAATGACTCACCCCGATCATGGAAGGCATATTCGGAGACTGCCCAATGCATTTTGGTTCAGCAACTTTTACTTGGTAGTATAAAGATCAATTGCAGTAACTCAGCCTTGTTTGCGCCTTCCATCTGCGTCGTGACTCATGCGGCAGGGGCCACTGAACCAACCTTGAGTGCATGGAACCAACAGCATAAGCGCTTGCCAATCTTACCTACATAACGCAGCCATTTCCCATCCACAACAATCCCTCATCTTCAACACATCATCAGACACATCATCATGGAAAAGGTACGAAAAACCTATTTCGACCCTTTGGCCACCACCAAGGGTCAGATATGCGACATCCTTAGAGACCTCCCTGAAGGCTCAGCCCATCCTTTCAGCCCCGAAGGCATCTTGTTATGTCGCACCAGAGATGGGATCGAAGAGATCCCCATCTCGGGTCACAGTGAGGACTTCTTTTACAATGCAGTCGATCTGGGCCAGATGGGCGAGATACTGCTACGCCGAATGGAAGGTTTCAAAAACAACTTAGGTGCATTCGGCGATTTTCAGATCATGCAAGCTCCATCCACCACGTTCAAGATTACCATCTCAGACAAGATCTCCATCCTGGCAGTTTCGGAACGATATCCCACATACTACGACCTCTGTTTCGGCGACGAAAAGGGCAATACTTCTTGCTGGTGTTCCACGTCGACCATCCCGGGTTTGAGTCACAGCGGTGACCGCACTGCTAACAATGACCTTCTCCAGTACGCTACACTCGATAAGGACAAGCTGATAGAGGAACCTCTCTGTGTTTTCATCTCTGGGTTCAGAGGCACGCAGATCACGAGGTTTCTAGGGACACATCCAGCACTGATGGTGGCGGATCACGAGGAAAAGGTATGCTCCAGTAACGACGCAGTTGTGTCATCAAACTAACCTTTTCAGACATTGTACATCGTCCCAGTCCCTTTGGACAAGGCAACCATTGGCACCGCAACCCTCTGCTGTCCTCTAGTAGTAAAGCGCGATGGGAACTCACTGGTCTGCTCCATACTTCCTCGAGCCACGGTCGATCCAACCAAGACTTGTGAAGGGCGGCGCACCGATAGCCCTTGCTTCTCTGAAGCCATTTCTAGCGCGGAGTTCACCGTCACTGTTCCCCAGGAAGAACCTGTCCAAAGTAAGTGACCTACCCGGACGATAACATGTGAAATTACTAACGCCGAGCAGGGGCAGATGAGATACCAGTTCCAGAGTCCACTCCACTAGAGATCAAGGGGGAACCTTTGAAGAAGCGTACCGCTATTATCACCACCAATCCCGACACTCTTCCTGATCTTGTCAGTTACTCTGACGTGCAGATAATCCGGTTCGGCACTGGCCTTGAATTCATTCATTCCGAAAACACGCCCGAAGACGACAACAACAAGTCTGCCATCGTTCTTCCCTGCATCTTCGGCTCTCGACTAGAAGGGCCAGTACTTCTGGCCACTGGAAAGACTCCAAACAATGTTCCATTTAGCGAATCCAAGGCGCTATGCTCTTACTACGAACAGCTCGATAACGTGGTTGTTGTCGTCGATGAAAAGATGACCGACAACGCGCGAAACCTGGCGCCCAATTTGCGAATCAACGCTCTGTTCATTGTACAGCTGGGAACCAAGGAAAAGCTCGAGACGTCCGAAAAGATCTCTGACGCGTTGAGTGCAGCAAACATCAATGCGGTGACTGCATTGGCAGGACCACAGTCACTCATTTTGGCTCACGTCAACGACAAATTCTATTTCTACCGTGGTCTAGCGAATCCAAAGGTTCTGGATACCTCCAAGCTGGAATTTGGAACTGATGTCACGGAAATTCTCAAGACAGCTAATCTATCTTCACTGTTGGTGGGCAATATCTCGAGACTATCCAATCTGGAAGAGGACAACAGCGTCGTTCTGCCCTATACTTGCCAGGTCGTCAAGACTCATGAATTGTCAAAGCTGTTCGAGAGAATGACTATCGACGAGATCAAGAACATGCTTGACGATATCACAGTCATAGTCCCTCAGCTCCAAGCTCTTCTCGGCGAGAAAGACCTTCAGCGTTTGTCCAAGGAGCTCGTCGATACGCTCTCTACCAAGGTCAACAAACTGATGGGTCCTATGCGAAAAGACTACGCTGAGTACCTAACCACAGAATTCGACATCAACGATAAGGATTCTGTACTCAAGAAGAACAGGATGCTGGGCGAGTTACGAAAGGCCAGCAAGCAAACGCAGAGTTCTTTGACCACGGTGATCTCGAGCTTAGCGAATATGATGTCATCTCAGACAACTTCAAAGAGAACACATGATATGAAGAGACTAATTCGAAAGACTCAAATCAGCAACAATGTCGAAGCCACCAAGTCCATGACTTTTGAAAGTCTGACGGATTTGTTAGAGGAACATGCCCAAGACATGGGTGTTATGCTACTCAACATCGAGACAGAACCATACAAGGAGCTTTTAGGAAATCTGCAAGGCTCTACCATTGATGCCAAGTAAGTAAAATGTTGCTCCATTTGGGGTTTTAAAGATAGCTAACATTCCTACAGGCCTGTGTGTGCCCTCGACAATCGAATTCTCCATCTTTCCGGTTTTGATGCAGGCATCATCATGGAGCAGTCCCAGGGCCATCATAATGGCCCTCTTCGAAGCCAGGCTGGCCCAAAACATCCCGTGCTCGCGCTCCCTTACCTCAACAAGACCCGTGGAACAGGATCCATGCTCGCATGGGTCTGTTGGGACGAATTCGTCAATCTCAAGAGTCCATATACCGTGCGCTGGATGGAAAAGTGCAATGAGTCCCACATCGCCGCACTACGAATTATGATGCGAGATACCCTGAGCCAGGCCGTGATTTCGCGAACGTTTAACTACGCAGCTGGATCTCCTGAGATTGGGCAGTTGATGAGTTCTTTACTCATGGCTGCGATGTCGAAGCTTGTAGGGATGAGAACCTCGGCGCCTGTCGTAATGGACACAGCGGAAGACACTGTTACGAGGCTGATGAGAGGTTTGTTTGGCAATCTGATGACGATAGCGGGATCAGGAGTGCGGCCTTTGAGCATGGTTTGGCAACTCTTTGGTCTAGCGCCACAGTACGATATTCCTGTCTCTCATACTGATTGGGCGTGGTATGAGAACGTCGTCGAGCTGTATCCATACACTGGATGGCCACTGGAGCAGTTCCACGACAACGTCGCCAAGCTCCTTGACAAGGTCATCCTAAGATTCATCTCCAAGAACGAAGACACCGCCAAGATCAAGGTCAGTGCGGCTCAAAGTATGCTCCAGTACTGCAAGCTTCGAAACATACAGCTCGAGCACTGCCGCACCATCATCACCGCGTTTGAGAGGATGTTCGCCAATGACGACTCAGACATTGCGGCTATTGCTGGGCGACTAATAGAAAATGTCCCCACGAGGGTGGAGAAGCAGACATCGGGATTTACGAAGATGATAAAGTATCTGAAGCATCTATCCAAGGGTGGCGAGAGACGTTCAGTAGACGACCTTGTCTATGCAAGCGTGTACACGAAGCGTTCCGCAGCGTTCAAGGAACTCAAGACCGCAGCTGCTTCAGCCTGCGGAGGAAAGGACTGGGATAAGGCAAAGAAGGACTGCCAAGCTGTTCTTGACAAGCACAAGGAGATTGCCGCATTCTGGCAGGTTGAACCTGAGAAGCTCAAGGTTCAGAACATTCATAACTTCCGCGAATTGATCAGTGCAAACGTGTCGGCGGATGCAGATCAGGCGACAAAGAACAAGACAAAGAAGACCGTCCAGAGGGTTTTGGACGATGCTGAGAAGATGAGGGTCCCTTGGCAGGTTGGCAAGACAGAGAAGAATGGCATTGAACCCCTCGACGAAGCCTTTCTCGAACTAGTCCTCACTGGAAAGACGCCTGAGGCAGAAAACGGGGGGACGCCTGAGGTAGTCGCCGCACCGGCTTCCGTTGCTAAGGCCGTTTCTAAGGGAGAGTTCTCAGACTTTGAGGGCTCTGTCCTTCCGGGGTTTATTACTACAATGGAAAAGGATATTTCTGCGGAGGATGTCTGCGACATTCTCAATGTACCTGCTTCCTCGATGCGTGCATTCATCAAGGCTTTGAGCCCTGATTTTGCATGGGATGGTTTGGGGCAGCAGTTCAAGATTGTGGTTCTAGGACTCTTGGAGAACCGAGCCAACAGGGTGGAGAGTAGACCAGCTTCTAGGTTGTTCAAAATGCTCTGAGGAAAGACGACGGGATTCTCAGGGTATCAGAAAAGTCGACCAATACAAGCATAAGAGAGGAAATTAGTAGGTCGCCGTGACAAAAGAGAAAAGATCAGTTTTAGAAGGATAAACAATAGCACTAGCCTTTTTAGTAGGACAATGGAACTTCAATAATATATGTCATATTCGTGTGCTTAACAAGCTCGACGGTTTTCCGAGATCCAGGATGTTATACTAACTCAAACAAATATTCATAAATCCAACGTCTTGCTATTCTGTACATCTCGATCAACTACAGGATATATCTAAAGTTCTTGTTCTCCTTATCAGTCTCATCCACTTCAAGAAGCATACCATCAACGCTAAGATCCACGCGTTGAGACTCCTCTGGGTCCCTCTTCTCTCCTTGCTCCTGGTCTCGACGACGATTCTCCCAGGTCAGGTAGAAGTACATTCCCACAACAAGCGCAATAGTGATTGCAAAGCATACCATAATGGTTGTGTATGCCGTCTGTAATGGTCAGTTCTGCACATACGACTCTCAAGCTGGGTACACTCACATGATAATTGGGCGCTTCGGTGCTGATGAAGAACTGAGGCCCGCTCAAGTTTCCTGCACAATAGCCAAGGAAGATCATGGCCATGACGGTAGACTTCTTGGTGAACCCGGCAATGTTACTAGCGGAGAGTGAGAGCATGAGTGGGAATGCTGGGGCGACGGCCATGATGAGCCAGAAACCGGCCAGACGGGCGAGTTTTTCCGCGTTAGGAAGAAGCTTGATCATGAGGATACCGGCGAAGGCCATGATGTACGTCAAAACGAGGGCGATGTGGCGTGACTTGCGGACATAGGTGGTGAAGACAGCTACCAGAATAACAGTGGTGAGTTGGAAGGCGGACGCAGGAAGGCCCATGAGAATAGTCTGATGCTCATCATAGCCGAAGCTCTTGATAACGATTGTGCTGAACTAAAGAGATCGTCAGTAACCATGTAAGACATGCGTTGGGAGTACACGTACACTTGTGGTTCCTCCGTTGGGGACACAGATGACGAAGGAGAAGAAAAAGAACCACCAAGCCTTGATGTCCTTCATAGTCTCAATAAATTGGCTGCGATCCCACTTCTTGGTCTGTGTTGTGCGCTGGAATTTCTTGGGTCGGAGAGATGCGAATTCTCGCTCGGATGTAGTCAGGAACTTGGCAGTCGAGGGCGAGTCGGGTAGCATGAAAAATGTGAGGACAGACCATGCGATGGTGATGAGACCAAAGATGAGGAAGAGCATCTAAACTCGTCAGTAAAAAAATAAGTCTACAGAACGGTTTTTACTCACCTTCCATTGAGCAATTGGTCCAGTGTATCCCAAGATACCATAGGCAATCATGGCGCCCACCATGCTCGCCGAGGCATTACCAGCAAACCAGAACGAGTGGCGAGAAACGTGCTCATGAGGCGTGTACCACATTCCAGTAATTAGCGAGAATCCAGGACTGATGGCACTTTCAAAAACACCGAGGAAGAATCGAAGGACCATGAGACTGGCGAAATTGTGTGCGACCGAGTGGAGGGTGAGGATAATACCCCAGATGAACCTATGAGGTTGGTATTAGTGTTGTACACGCACGCACGCAGTGTTTGGGAATGACGTACATGAGAACGCTGAGATATTTTCCGAGAGGGAACTTGACGAAGCCGAGGGAGATGGGGTATGAGGCGACGAGGTAGCCGATGTAGAAGACACTAGAGGCCCAGCTGAATTGTTGACCAACAAGTTCCTGTCGATGTTAGCATCTGCTGTTGTAGAGGCAATGGGTCATCTTACCAGGTCTTCTCGAAGTCCGAGAATAGCGCTGTATGCCAGACTGGTTTCTGTTGGATGTTAGTGACAGTTCAGCCATTGGTTTCATGTACCTACTGTCGAGGTACTGCAGACCATAGCTGATGATAAGCAGAGGCATAAGACTAGTTTCTGGTCAGTACTGAAAGCACCCTATTGTCAAAAGCACATACCGAAGATCAATCTTGCGAACAAGTTTCTTCTCATCTTCCAGAGACAAGGTATCAACAGTCCCATCGTTTCTGTCATCCATCTCACAAGAAGGCGAGGGCTCCTTTGCGTCGTGATGCACCTTGTCCGACATGATGTGTTCTATCCAAAAGAGTATGCAGATGTTTGTGAGTCAAGATTGAAGTTGTTGACGGGTCCCAGGGTCCAGTTATATTCATTTCTTATCGTTGCACCCGCTAAGTTAGTCTCAAGCTGGGGTTGTTTATCACCACCGGTTCTAGATACGGGGCTATTACCCCAGATTCTTCATCCTTGGCTAGTGAAGCGTCTGATTGGTCAGATTAATCGACGAGATAAGCACATGAGCAACGCTCGACTCATTTCGCCTCCCGTTATACAAAGTGGCTGAACCTAGTTGTAATTATTACACAGGATATCGATAATCACATTGAATTATGCTCTATCGCGCATAGCACCTCGCGATTTCCTACTAACCAAGTCTCGAACCGCCTCCATCGAGACGCCCTCATCCGACCGTCCCTTAGCCGCCAGCACAAGATTGAGCACACTCTTGATAACGGGATCTGAAATATTCGCCGAGATCCAATCTCGGTGCACGGGATCATGTGTTTCCATTCCTGCAATCAGGAGTGCCCATTGGAATCTCTCGAGTAGCTGCACTGGCCCAGTAGCGATAGTCTGATACGCTGCAGCCACCAATTCCTTCAGAGCTGTGTCTGTATCTTGCGACACTGGCATTTGCCCAAATGAAGAATTGCGGCTGCGATGGAGATAGATCTGGAGGGCGTGAAAGATAGTGACTGTGACTAGGGCCATCAGCGGTGGCTTTGTAGATTGCCCAGGTATTGTGAAGAGGTAGCTGTGCTCCTGTTTGCTGTTAGCACTGATATCAGCGTCAGATCTACATGGACACTCACCTCTCTTATCTTGTCAAGCTTTCTCTTTATCTCCAACTCTTTACCCGATGATTCTGAATCACTACCCTGACTATACTGATTGATCTCATACTGAACAGTAATGAGGCTAAAATAAACATCCACAGTTTTCCTTAGACTCGTCTCTGGTAGCTGCTCAGGCTTGAACCATGACCCTGTCTGTTCTTCAGATAAAATTGGCATTCGCGACAACTGCCATATCCGTTGTCGCGTATCATGTTTCTCGCTAACATAACCTGCAAATTTCTCTCCACAGCCAAAGAACCCGCAGAACACGTCTCTATCGTAGATATACGTCAATATGCGTGATAGTGTGACGGGTTCTGATGTCCCTCCGCAATTGGCGGAATTGGCACACATTTCATCAAGCGAAAAAGTCGTGACATATGCCAGAATCGAGCTACTCAGCTCGCGTAGTTTTGAAACGTCAAATGGATCCCTTCTCATCCAGAACATGTAGAGATACAAGAACGAAAGCATCATGGCGATATGGTCGGTTGGCGTCAGATCCACCAGCGCCTGGTTCAGTAGTTGCGATCCATGCTGAAAGTGGAGATGCGACTCGAGAGGTGGCCTGTCGCTGAAGCCGTGATGTATGGCCAGCTCACTGTGCGAAAAAGCCAGGAGAAAGTGCAGAGCCATGGGATTCTGGACGGCGAAATTGAGAAAGATGGAATGCGATGATAAGGCCGCTTTGCGGGTAGATTTCATGGGCGCAAGGACGGTCGAGTGGAATGTCATTGCTTGTACGTCGTCGCTACCAATTGATGGTGCTGGCTCGGCTGGATTTGTGAAGGAAAATGATGGGAAGATGGAGAGAAGGTTGAATGATGGTGTTGGAAAGAGGATGAGTTGAGAGGTGTCGAATGGGTTGTCTTGATTAAACTCGGGCAATGTGATTGAGTCGATATCTTGAGACGACAAGTCAGGGAGTTCCTGAATGATTGATCCGTTTTCAATGATTCCATCTTGAAGCACAAAGTTCGTATTATCCATGCTGCCTGGTAACTGCAGACCATCATTTGATGTTTCTGACAAGCCCAACTCTGATGATGCTTCTTGATTTGACAGAGTGTCGCTTCCCGACAAGAGACCAGCATCGTCATTAGACACCTTTGGAGTGATTGCTGGAGGCGTCCAACTCGATCGTTCCTTGATAGGCCCAAGACCTCTTCTTCTCGACGCCAATGGCATATGTTGCGCTGTCCATTCGCAACTAAGACTTAGCCGTACACATCTTGCACACTCAGGACGTTTCTCATCGCATTTGACCTTCTTCTTCAAGCATGTCAAACAACCTAAACGCGTCAATGCCAGTCCTTGCAGGGGTTTGGGCTAGACTGACCATTCTTTGATCTTCCCCGCTCTACTCGACGACGTTTTTTCAGCTGTTGATTAGTGTTGCATTCCATTGATTAGCGATTTGGGACCTGACAATGTCAAACGATAGAGGCTCAATTTAATCGATGGTTTGGCCCCCCAGATCCCCGGTATCTCGGCAGGTGAGACTTGGGGCCGATCTCGCCCACTCGAGTCTTGAGCTAGAGGCCGTCGATTAAACTGACCAATCAGATACTAAGAGTTATCGAAGCTAAAGACACGATGAGATAGGAGGGCATAAACAACAATCTGCTGATATCCCGCTTCACTTTTGTTGCATTCTCTCCTTTCAAGTTTCTTATCTTCCTTATTCACTTCCTGTTGTGGTTCTTCGTCATCATCATGGGCAATCACATCTCATATACCACCTCCGAATGCGAGGTCAATCTTCCCAACTCTGGCTCTTTCAAAGGTCTTCAGTTCGATTCCAAGTCTCGCAGATTCGCAGGCGTTCCTTATGCCCAACCACCAACACAAAACCTGCGATGGCGTAAACCACAGCCTTTTCCCAAAAATCACATATACGGTTCTCCCTTTGACGCGACACAATTTGGACCAGTTTGTCCCCAGGCGAACTACTCCAAAAATGTCAGCGAGCATATCCCCAAGCACGCATACAGCGAGGATTGTCTAAGACTCAATATCTGGACTCCCGTGCCTGACCCAGATGTGCCAAATCCCAAATGGCCCGTCATGGTCTGGTTTCACGGTGGTTGGTTCCAAGTTGGCGATCCTAGTCAGGAAGAAAGCATGGATCCTACTGAGCTTATTTCTACTGGCAAGCTACAAGCGATTTTTGTAGCTGTCGGATATAGACTAAACGTCTTTGGCTTCCTCGCTGGTGAAGCCCTTGTTGAGGAGTCCGGAGGCGAAGCTGTGGGAAATTATGGTCTCTGGGACCAGCGTCTTGCCATGGATTGGGTGTATGACAACATCTCAGCTTTCGGAGGTGATCCTGAAAACATCATCCTGGCTGGAAGAAGCGCAGGAGCATATTCAGTACTTGCCCAAACCCTTTACGACTTCCGAGGCACAGATTCCCAGAGCCGTTTCACGCGGATGATCATGTACTCAAATGCCATCCCGACACAACCAAAGACTGTCCAAGACTGCGAGGAACAGTTTGATGAGCTCTGCGAGTACTTTGACATACCAAAAGATCTCAAAGGGTCAGAGAAGTTGGATCGTTTACGAGACATCAGCTCAGATGATCTATCGTCAGCTATCATGGAGTTGAAGAACCACACGTTCCGTCCTGTCACAGATAATCTCTTTATCCACTCTGGAATCTTTGACTATTACCGTGACGGATCTTTTGCGCGCGAATTCAAGAAACGCGGTCTCAAGCTGCTGATAGGCGAGGTTCTTGACGAGGACACACTCTATGCTGTTACGAACCCCCCAGACCCGGATCTTGAGTCGCTGCGGTTGCAAATCTCAAACTATTATCCTCCACATGTCACAGATCGTCTTCTCAAACATTACGCACTGCCTCAAATTAAGGACAAGGAGGCTTGGCAGAAGATCTTTGGCCGTATCGTTGCAGACGGTCAAGTCAGAGCTCCATCACGATATCTAGTGGACAATCTTGTGCGAAACGGTGTAGATATAAAGAATGTCTGGCGATATCTCATCGCATACCGGTTATCGTTTATCAACAACAATGTCGCACCAGCTTTATTTGGTGTGAGCCATGCGATGGACAGACCCATCTGGAAGTAAGTCTCGTATACCTATTTCCGTTCAAGTGCTCGCTAACAAAATAGTTACTCCATTACTCACAACCCTACACCAGAAGAAAGGCAACTCATGGATGAGTGGATCAGTGACCTGCGAGCATTTGTCAATGACGAGGAGAACCATGACTACGGCACTTCAGAAGCTACTGAGTATAAAGTGATGCAGCCACAAGGCACGATTGGGATCGAGACGGATGGACGATGGGAAGAACTTTTGCAGGTGATGGATATCTTTTCCGCATAATTTAATTAGCCAATAATGAGTCTTCGTGTGGGACTCGCTGATGGTGATGCTGACCAGATTGAGTGACGATCGGAGGACGAGTTTGTCCGGGTAAAGGGAAGAATTAATGACGGAATAGGTACTTTACTGCGTCATGTCGATTCATACAACTACGAGTCAAGACGAAGTAGATTAACTTGTCGCCACAACATTTGACATTCAATTGCAGATCTACAACAAAATGACAAGTCCATCTTCAATTAAAGTTTTACTAGTCACCAAGACACGGGGCTACCGACATGATTGTATCCCCAGCACTATCTCCGCCTTCAAATCACTTCCCTTTACTGTGACAGCCACAGAAGATACAGCCGAACTACTCTCACTCTCCAAATATGATGTTATTGCTCTTGGCCATACCTCGGGAGATTTTCTAAGTGAAGAAGAGGTCAACGCTTTGGGTGAATTTGTTCACAATGGTGGTGGTGTCGTTGGTATTCACGCTGCTACATGCGGTATGCTCTTGAATACCAGATATACCGATATTCTTGGGCAGGTCTTCAATGGACATCCGCCGCCGGAATGGATAACTCTCGCGGTGGAGAGTACTGATCATTTCATTAACAAATTTGACGCGCTTCTTGGGACAGACGGCGCGCCAGAATCAGCTCTAAAATGTCCATTCGACATAAATTCACTTTCGCGTAACCAATTCCCATGGTTTGATGAAGTGTACACTTTCAAATCTCATCCTCGCATTTCTCATAAAGACCGCGAAATTCTTCTCTCCATACACGAGACGACCACCGAAAACGATGAAAGGCAGAGCTTTCCGTTATCGTGGGTACAAACTGTTGGAAAAGGAAGGGTTTATTACACCGCGCTTGGTCATTTTGACGAATCATATGGTAATTCGTGGTATATGGAAACAATTCGCCGGGCTATTGTTTGGGCTGCCAAGCAGGACCAGTAAAGAGAAGCCGTCTTGGTAGCCGTCTTGGAAAACGTCTTGGAAATCGACTTGGCGAAGCGCTGCCGTTCAGGCACTAATTATTTTCCTGGGCGACGCGGGAGCTAAGCAAGCAAGCATCAATTACCCCAACTCAGCTTGGCCAGGATAAGCTTTCGCAAGGGACTTGGTGAGCGTCCAAGCCGAAAATGGATGAGCTTCGAAAGTTATTGTCTGTATCTGTAATTGTGCGATTGATGAAAATGGCATTAATAGGAATGTTGGTCTATTCTTTGTCAATTGTCGTATACCTTTAAGGTGTCTTGCAGGGAGAACAGAATTCCAAAGCTTTTTAGTCTAGACTCGTGATATTATTAGTTGCCTCTGGAGAATACCTACCAATACCTTTGTCCAGCAATCTTGTCCAGTAGAAAATAATACTTGACGACGTATAATGTACATGGAATACATTGATATTATTCAGAAAACTTCAAAGTCCCAATGGAAGCGGCGTTGTATGTCTTGAGCTTTGAGAACAGTCATGCCAACAAGGCCGTTCATTGGAGCCTTTCCAGGCAAAGGATTCATTCAAGGAGAAGGATTGTTTTGTCGCAACATAGATCATGTCAGCCTACGACTTGACCTCGTGATTAGGATCATCGTTATCCTCGGAAGTCCATGTCATGCCGGGAGACAAGGGTACGATGCTGCTCGGACCGTTGCCAAATAAAGACTTCCGGAACGCAGCGCTTGCTCTCAGCCAATGTCGTTAATCTTGACTTCCGCGGCGCCAACGAAGGACTTGCCGTCTTGGCGAGAACAAATCAAAAAAAGGATCCCGAAGTGCTTCAGTTCCCGCCAAGAGAGGGCGACATACTCATTACTCGCGGCAAGTAAGATGCTTCGACAAAGTAAGCAAAGACATGAACATCTGCAGCCGATGAGAAGTGGCTGTGGGGCAAGCGTGGGATGGGTTGGCTTGGCTACTCTGTGAGGAGGTCGGAGCCAACGCCAAGATGCAGGTGGTGAGAGTAAAAGGGAAATGGATTGTTATCATCTTGATCCTACACCGCATTAATCTCCGGTTTGCTGTGTTCTACAGACACACGCACGTTGCTATAGGACGGATACCGTATCAAACGCGCTGCGGAGAAGGCTCCTCCGATATTCATACTAGCGCCTGTAACTGCAGGGAGACAGAGTAAAGCGGCCCAGTTGAGGCAAAGATCAGTTCCCAGCGTTAAGCTTAAAAAGAACCTTGGATAGGGATGCAGTCCCTTGGAGAAGTTGCCTGATGAGGAAGGACAGATATCGATCTTGTAACGTGAAGAGATAGACTAGACTGCTAATGATACGGTTGACGCGCATGAGTAGAAAAGGAACCGAGTTTCGGCATTCCTGTTTGCCAAGATGGAATGGAGTATCATGAGGATAGAAGCCAAGACGGGTTGCCTTGATACCCCTGGCTAGTTGTACGAGCCGTGAAAGCCGTGTCAGAGCAGAAGACAGTTTATACTATTACAACTGAAATATCAAAAGTCTTCTCAGTACCAAATAACCTGAGATCACTGGTCCATACCCCAGATTCTACAGCATATCTGATGCTGTCGTCACAATAAGGTGACGAGTTGGCGGGCCCGACTCCAGGTCCGCTCATAGGGAACAACCCACTAAAAGCACTGATTCTGTGGCGCTCTTACAGCGGGTCAAGTCTCGCTTAAGACATGGAAGCACAATCAACAAACGGTAACATGTCCTGGTATTTACTCCGTAAAGACCACTTTTTCATTTTCGTCAGAGGACAAGAAAGACTGGAGAAGGATGAAGATCGAAAACGGACAAAACCGCCAAGGAATCCACCGGGTTACCCGATTCGTATTTCCGAGTCTCCTCCATCGACTTGTTGCTGGTAACATGTACGAAGGCAAACAGGATCAGCGTTGCTTATTGCAGAGGTTAATTTCACTTTTATTTTTTTGGATAACCTCGTGGGTTTTGGAATTGATATGGGGAAATGTCATTGACCCCATGGGAAAATGGAATTATGTTATTTGGAGGGTCTTGTGTTGTTTGGTGATCAGTTCCACTGGACAAGGGCAAATGCATGTTGAACAGTTGAATCACATGAGAATGATGGACACAGTAGTGAAGATAGTACCGTTACATACAATGTTTACTTGCAGAATTTTACAGTATTATTCCCGTCTAACAGTATCATCAATTGATGGCAAATAATTACCTTGATCTCGATTTAGACCGTAAGTCATCAACCTACCCGATACCTTTTTGACTGTCGATTGCCACGCTTACCTCCGGATTAAAGACAACAAACGGTAAAGAAAAGACCCGTAAAAGACACTCACAAAGACCCACGGCATTCCCTGAGCGGGTGTCTCCAAACCCAAAGGTCCGAGATTACGGCGGATGATGTTATGACGTTGGACGCAAGATTTTAGTCAAAATCTTAACCCAAACCCTGCGGCTCTCCATATTTCCTCGTTCGCACCTCGGCATTATTCCCCAATTATTTTCTCGGCGAGGGATCAATGAGGGGAAGAGAAGGGAAAACTTGGAGTAATGGGAAGGGTATTCTCGGGGGGTGTAACCGACAATTCTTTGTCTCTGATGAATTAATTAATTGTTGAGGAATTATAGATGGCTGTCTATACTGTTGACTTTGTAGTACATCATCTGGTCAATCCATGTGTATGTACCTTGTATGCAGTGACTGCTGATCCTGACGATCACTCCGATAAACCCAACAGTTGATATCTTGTACGGTGAAAAGGGAACCCAAGGCCAAGGCGTCATTCTCCAACTGCTTACTGTATGTAGCAAACTCTAGTCATGCAGTGTAGAACCGAGAAATGGGGCATCTTGATTCAAGGGTCTTGTTCCCTTTTAGGAGATTTTCGAAGATCGCGGAGACTATGACGTATAACCCCGGGTATCTCTGGAATAACCAACTCTAAATGAGACGTCATGTTTACCCAGTTTAAAATTTTTACACAGTTTTTTTTAGTTTTAGACGCTGTCGAACATCGTGATACAGTGCATCTTTTGGGGTTAGACTCGACTTCCATCGCTTCTACCGTCAGACTAAGACATAAGACAGTCTCTCTCACGGTACGTCATGCGGGTCCCCTGGATTAGCTTCTTTTTCCTCTTTTCCAAGTGACGTTGTTCTGTACAGAAACTAGGAAACCTCATTGGTTCAGTTTCAGTTCAGCTTCTAAAACTCTTCACCTTCTAGATCTACTTTATCTAAGGTTATCTGAAATCTCTGTCTCCAACAAGGGGACCCGTACAGTATTCCAAGTTTTCCCGAGTCATTAACCCTGGAAAACTACCTACCTTTTGTCTTATCGGTTCCACTGTGCTGTGACATACTACGTACATGGAGAAAGCGAGGACGGACTCATTCTGTGGGACGCCCCCCGTATCCACGCACGACTCCAGAAGTTTTGCTTGGCGTCATTCTCATTGTCTAAACCGCGCTTTGCTCGAGCTTATAAGAAATGTAAATCTCCCGCTCTTCGAATCCGTTTTTCCTTTTGTTCTTCAGTCCAGACCATTCTATCAAAACACCACTAATAGGTTGTTCAACATGGTTCACGTCGACAACGAAGAGGGGATTCCCCATTACTGGGGCAAGACCGGCAAGGGTCTACAAAAGCTCATCACTATTGTCGCTACCACTGACTTTCTTCTTTTCGGTTATGGTAAGACTTCCAACGTCTCCCGTCCCGTCCCACCTGTCAGGGAAAACCTAATCTATGAGTCTATCATGCTGACCGTTGAACTTCCAATGCAGATCAAGGTGTCATGTCCGGTATCATCTCCGCTCCCGCTTTCACAGAAGACTTCCCCCAGGTTCTCGACGAGACATACGAAGGTTTCGTGGTCTCCATCTACGCTGTCGGTTGCTTCCTCGGTGCTCTCTTCATCCTCAACTTTGGTGACCGTCTCGGCCGTCGCAACTCCATCTTCCTCGGTGCTATTATCATGATTATCGGTGTCGTCGTCCAGATCGCTGCTGTTCCTCCCGGCGGCGGTGCCACAGCCCAATTCATCATCGGCAGAGCAATCACTGGTATCGGAAACGGTATCAACACATCTACCATCCCTACCTACCAGGCTGAGTGCAGTGAGTCTCACAACCGAGGAAAGCTCATCTGCATCGAGGGCGGTAACGTCGCCATCGGAACGTTGATCGCTTACTGGATCGACTATGGCTGTACCTATGGTCCTCACGCCTTTGTCTGGCGATTCCCTATCGCTTTCCAGGTCGTCTTTGCTTCCATCGTTCTCGTCATGATGATGAAGCTTCCCGAGTCGCCTCGTTGGCTCCTCACACACGGTCGTCGCGAGGAAGCCGAGACTATCCTTGCTGGTCTCAACGGTACCCCCCGCAACTCCCCCGAGGTCGTGGCCCAGATGGAGACCATTGAGAAGGCCATTGCTGCTACTGGTAACAAGGGCGGCAAGACTCCCTTCTCTGCTCTTTTCACTGGCGGAAAGACCCAGCACTTCCGACGTCTCCTACTCGGTGCCTCTTCTCAGATGATGCAGCAGCTCTCCGGTTGCAACGCCGTCATCTACTACTTCCCTATTCTCTTCCAGAAGTCCATCGGTACCGACCACAACATGGCTCTCCTCCTCGGTGGTGTCAACATGATCATCTACTCCATCTTCGCCACTACCTCTTGGTTTGCCGTTGAGCGTGTCGGTCGCCGCAAGCTCTTCCTCATCGGAACCGTCGGCCAGTGTGCTTCCATGGTCCTGACTTTCGGCGCTCTGATCCCCGGTACCCCCGCTGCCGCCAAGGGAGCCGCTGTCGGTCTCTTCACCTACATCGCCTTCTTCGGTGCTACCTGGCTGCCTCTCCCCTGGTTGTACCCCGCTGAGATCAACCCTCTCAAGACCCGCGCAAAGGCCAACGCTACCTCTACCGTCTCCAACTGGCTCTGGAACTTCTTCATCGTCATGATTACCCCCGTCATGATTCACGGAACCGGTACTTTTGGTTGGGGCACCTACGCCTTCTTCGCCGGCATGAACGCCATCTTCTTCCCCATCATCTACTTCTTCTACCCCGAGACCTCCGGTCGCTCTCTCGAGGAGATTGACCTCATCTTCGCCAAGGGTTACACTGAGAAGATCAGCTATGTCACCGCTGCCAAGCAGCTTCCTCGCATGGCTGACCACGAGGTTGCCGACAAGGCCCGCGAGTACGGCTTCGGCAGTGACGATGAGAAGGCTGAGGCCTCTGAGCGAGAGAACGGTGTTGTTGTCTAAACAACAAAAACAAAAAATCGACTTCGACATTTCTCGCGTGCCTAGTATGACTGGGCTTTTTGCATTATAGACTTTTGCATTGCATACCATTTATGATGTAACGGATCTTTACAAGCTGCAAATTCGCAGCCATGATTTCTTTAGATACCACATGACTCCTAGGAGTCTAGCTTGCAAATACAACTCTTTTATATGAAAATTTGGTTCCTGAACGTGATTGTGACTGTCTTTTTTTTATAATTTTAAATAGATATTTTGACCTAGTTGATTTGGGCCATTCTCTACTTTATGTTTTAAGTCTGTATGGCGAATCCCGCCCGAGCCTTCTCATCTCTCTTGAAATTCTCAACTAAAGATACTACCTTCTTTATAGGTTCCCGCATCAGATATGTCATTGATGTTAAAGTAAACATCGATAAAGATCTCTTTTCTACACACAGTGATTGAATGACCGAGTTCATATGGATGTTGAACGTTGATATCTACCGATGATTCTTTATTGTAATTTCCCACATTGCTATACGCGAATGACCGAAACATACGGATAACAGAACATATATATGCTATACAATTCTAGAGGCATTCAAATAACTAGTGTCGATGGCGGCTAGATGACCTTGACCTTGAATGACCTCGATGGTGGCGACGGCGGCGGTGATGGTCATCATCATCAGACGAGCTCGAGCTCGAACGACTATGGTGACGACGACGACGGTAGTCAGAATCACGCGAACGAGAACGAGAATGATCTCGACGATGTCGATGGCGTGAAGTCGAACGCGAGCGAGATCTACTCTTACCCCAGCTCTCCATCTCGGCAGTATGTTTCTTCTTCATCTCTTCCTCCTCCTCTCGACGCTCCTCTTCCTTCTTCTCCTCCTTGTGGTCACGTCTCCAATCCTGACCCTTGTGGCCGATGAATGCACCGAGGAGAGCACCAGCCACAGTAGAGGTCTTGCTTCCTCCAATCTTGTTGCCGCCAAATGCACCAGCGGCACCTCCGGCTAAAGCGCCACCAAGACCTCTCTCGCCGTCGCCTGCTTCGCCAGGAACCTGGCCATCAAGCTGACCCCCGGGCTGGTGTTGAGGTGGAAATGTATCTGCCTGGCTCGGTCCTTGGTGCTGCGCATTTGACATTGCGTAGTAGGTTGAAGCTTCCCCTCCTCCCTGTTGGTTGAAACCCTGAGGGGGTTGCTGGTAGGGAGAAGGCTCTTGTTGATGGTAGCTTGGGTGTGGGCTTGGAGAAGGTTCAAATGCTCTGTCCTGGGGCGGATAAGGACTGTGAGACTCCTGGTGTTGAGGAGGCCCAGAATGATAGTTCTGGTAGTTGTTTTGTTGGTAGCCTGGTTGTTGATAGTCGGCTGGTGGTCTCTGCTGGTAGTCACCACCCTGTTGATAGCCACCTTGATAGCCACCCTGAGGGTAACCGCCCTGCTGGTGACCACCGCCTTGGTATTCCGGCTGCTGCTGATGATAGTAGTTTCCGCTCATTTTACTGATGATTTTTCGATAATTCTTCAAGTCGAGACAGTAGAATAATGACTCTAGATATACTCAAGTTGAGTGCATGGACCACTGTTCTCGTACACGTTGTCGTCAGCATATGGCTCCATCCTTTGCTGCGCATCTTGGCGCCAAGCGGCTGTTCCGAGAGTCTATTCGACGACTACATAACAATGCAGTCTAGCTGGCATTGACAGAGTGGCTTGGTCGTACTTGGCCGGCTTCCAAATGCCGAAAACAGGGGTCTTGGCTGCCGAAGAATCCGTGGGCCTTTGAGTTGACGACACGACAGTTGTCACTAACAATATTTGTGTCTGAGCCATAGAAAAGCCACCTCCTCCACTATTTCCCAACTTGCTATAGTGCGAGATATGATTGGTCTTCTCGTATCAACTGCTGCTCCATTATTATGTTATTACTCCACCTCGTAAGCCTTTTCAACGACATGTATCAGCTGTTTGGTACTGGAACATTGCGCAGGGATTGCAAATGTCAAGTTTCACGATTTATCAGACATTATCTCTCCTAGAGCAATTGAAATGGCCAATAGAACCTGACTATCAACGCAAAAGGCATAAATATAGTGCTGAAACGATGTTGGGGAACTGGGGAACATGCGCCACAAAAAAGGCGCCTAGCATGAATACCAATTTAAGATTTCAAGCCTGTCGGGCTATATCAACGTCCCGTCATCCTGCCCCCCCAATTCTTGGTTTCCCATTGGTAGTCTCGTGTTCAACTCAACCCTCCTACATACCACGACAATGGCAGCCAATAAAGGTCTCGCAATTCGAGTAGGAGGCAGATTCAAGCGTGCTTCGGCACCAAAAAGCAGAAATGGATGTCTCACCTGGTAAGTTTGATTGGCTGTCGTCTTGTTTCTCGTAAAAAACGTTAACTGACCAAGATACGATGCAGCAAGTAAGTCAAGATGATTGGGGTACCTGTCGTATAATAATACTTAAACTGTTCTCGGCAGATTCAGACATCTAAAATGCGACGAAGCAAAGCCTATTTGTCAAAGGTGTCAAGACGACAAGATGAAGTGCGATGGTTACCTCCCTCCGAAGCCCAGAGCTTTCAAAGGGACTAGGAAAAACAAGGAAACCAAAACTCAAGCTGTCACTGTTGTCAATCCACCGATACAACATTTCGATCAGACGCCGATGTTAGCAGATCCCGAGAGACTACATCTTCAACATTTCCTTCACTGGACCGCCAAACAACTCTCGACATCATCGACCACCACCAACTTCTGGCTGTGCTATGCACTTCCAATGTCATATCAGTTCGATGCTATCAGATACAGCATGATTGCAGTGGGTGCTTCGCATCGAGCATTCATGTCTCACTCCCTTGGTTTTGGGCGTCCTGAGTACTTGCAACGCCCTGTTATACAGCACTACAACAGAGCTATATCATCCATCCTACCCATGATGTCATCTCCAACACAGGAGAATATGCACTGCATCTTGATCTGCTGCATGCTCTTCATCACCTGCGAGGGACTCACTGGTCGTTACGACGAACTCCTGAAGCATCTTGCGGCAGGTGACATGATACTCAGATCACTTCAAGACCCTACTACAACAGAGGAGTCCACCATGACGGAGAAGCTGGTTTCAATTTTCTCTCAACTATGTCTCGAATCGTCTGACTTTATGAAAGACCCCAATCTCTCTGGTATCCAGAAGTGGTGTTCTAAAGATGTAAAGCATAGCGCCAATGACATCGAACCCTTCCAATCCCTCGATGATGCATCGCACGCAATACATAAGTTGCGACTACTTCACGATTTCGCACCTCAGGATCCCGACAGAGAAAATGGCAGAGAAAACGACAAAGCCTTCCAAGATGCACTGCATAGATGGGATACGCGGTTCCGAGATATGGCAGAGCGCGATATCTTCCATTGGACCGACGAGGAAATGTCGCAATACTACAGCCTTCAACTTCTCCAACGTTATTTCCAGATGTACATCGATTCCTACGCGGATCAAGAATGGGAAAATCCAACGGACCAATCTATTTTGCCTTTTCTGGAGACTGCAGAACTGGTAGCGGCGCCTTTGATAGGTATGAGCCAGCCTACGTATTCCTTGGGTGGATGTCTCGTACCGGGTCTTTCCTTCGCGGCGTTCCATACACAGGATGGCGTCTTGAGAGGTCGGATTTTAGATCTGCTTGGGAACCTCAACCATAGGCAAGGTATCTATGATAGTAACGACGTGGCTGAGATGCATACGCTGGCGGCAATGGACATGGGTGATTGGGGATCCTGTTGTTCTGACTCTGATGGCGAGTCTGTCTATGGAGAACTTGATCCACCTCTAACTTCGCCTGTTGGAATACCATCTATGATCGAGGGTCTGGCTCGCAAGGCTGGGGTTACGAGTAAGCGACTAGAATGCTTTTCATAGACGTTTTTGTGGATGGAAAGAATGTTATAATGTTAAGCCTTTATGTAGGTCTCTGAATACTATTTTATCAACATGTTATATCTTCAAGAATCTTCATATATCGCGTCTGAGTCTAGTTCTTGTTCCTCAATGCCTGGGTTCTTGAAAGGCTGCTGGGGTCCAAGTAAGGCTTCTCGCCAATTCCAACAGCACGATGTCCCTCTCGCTGGCCAAGACCATCATAATCATTAGTAGCGCTATGGAAAGCACTACGGTTGTCCCAGAATGCTATGAAACAGTTAGCTTTGGCTTTAAAACGTATCACGCCTGATTACTCACCAATATCGTTAGGGCTTCTCCATCTGAATCGCACTTGCAAGTCGTGATTCTCTTCAATTCGCTTATAAAACGACTCAAGCAACTCTTTACTCTCTCGAGCGCTCAACTCGTTGATGCGCCTGGGAAAGTTACCCACTGCGAAGAGCGACTTCCAGCCTGTAACGGGGTTTGTTCGGACCACGGGATGGGAAGTCTTGAGTGTATCACCGATGTTCTCGGGATGACCGCGCGGCTCCTCGTAGATCTTGAAGTGATCAGGTCGAGCATCCCGGGCCCTGAGAAACCCATCGCCCGAGAACGTTGCAGTCAAGCCTTCAAAGAACTTCTGGTAAGGATCACTGTATCGATCATATAGCTCGTACCCCGAAGCCCAGAGGGTATCACCACCGCCAGATGGAAGCTTGGTAAGGCGCAGGCTTGTGTAGTCGGCTGGGTACTCCTCAAACTGGATGTCACTGTGCCAGCTGGCAGCGCCTTGCTTGCGGTCATCTCTGTCTCTCTCTCTATCATGAAAGAAGTGGGATTGGGATGAGATGACGCTGATTTCGTTGTCTTCTACACCAAACTCGTTGCTGCCGTTCAGAAGAGGATGGATGTGGAGGGTTGAGGCCGATGGCTTATTGGTGAGTTGGCCAAGACGTTGAACAAGTTCTTTGTGAAGCTCATCTGTGAGATTATCCTGGGCGCGGAAGAAGACGACTCCTCTTTCAGAAACTGTTTCATCGTTAGGTCATGTAAGTTTTGGGCAAATTGCCGGTTGACTCACTGGTGATGGCGAGATCACGGATCAGTTCATCCGCATTTTTAGCATTGATGATATCGTCAACAAGATTGACGGTAGGATATTCACGGCCGATAACGGGTGTTGACTCTTCAAAGTTAAACTTGTCAAGTGCTCCTGAAGTAGTCAAAGGCTCGGGGTATTTGTTTGCTTCAAGGCTGAGAGGGACAGTGCGTTGCGCCTGTGTCTCTGTGATAGTAGTGGTTGACATGTTGGCCAGGTAAGTCTTTGAAGAATGTGCTGAGTTGTGATGACCAGGTCGAATGAATGTGCTACTGGATTGCTATGATTTATAGCAGTTGCTTGTTTCAGTTCCCCATGGAAGTATGATGGCACAATCTGTTATGTCTGTTACGACATATCAACAGCCAGTTAGACGACGTTGACACCGACGAGATCCGACAACGGCGAGGAGCCATGGCGCTATCTTCGTTGCGTGTTGCTTCAAAGTCTGGCATCATCAGCGCTTGAGATTATTGGGCAAGGAGAATGGGGCCTTGTTGCATGCCCATACGTCTTTGGGT
The DNA here is from genome assembly GCA_003670145.1 of Fusarium subtropicale. NCBI lineage: Eukaryota > Fungi > Ascomycota > Sordariomycetes > Hypocreales > Nectriaceae > Fusarium > Fusarium subtropicale. Next base: position 17,571 of record QRAA01000219.1, on the reverse strand, counting down.
GATAACAAGTAGCTTCCGCGCGTTGCTGGGTTTTAATTATGGATTCCGCTATTTCTTAACTAGATTGGGCATTTGATTCATGACTGTGTCGTCGGTATAGTCGGCCTCTCGGTCAAGTCGACCTCGCATTGGTCAGACTGGACAACTAAAGATGGCGTGCGAATACCCCAAGATTAGATGCTGTCCACTTCATCATCCCATTCTTGTATCATAGAATCCGGGGAGACTCATTAAAATCACGTAATGCCAAGTGGAGGAGTCATGGCTAAACATGTGGCATTTCCATCTTTCAGTTGTTCGTTCCTGTCTGGTCTTACAACGTGGGGGAGATGATGATTCCGAGGTTCCGTTTTCTAAGTGGACATCCGACGTGATACAGCTCGCAGGTATTGTCCCAGTGTATTATGATTCAGTATCTTGAATGGAAATGACCTGCGTATATTCAACCATAGTATGAAGTTTTAGTTGCTTGACTGTTAATATCACCATTCTTCCTCGGATGTTATGAAGATAACAAGTAAAAATTACGCGACGCGACATATGTACCGGGTAGGCAAAGTTGTTTGTTGATTGTGACTGTCTAATCTAACCTAATCTGACTACCTGTTGACATCGAGATAGACAACATCGCTAGTCTACTACGAAAAGACGTTTACATTTCCGGACCATGGAACGCGTCCGTCGCGACATCCGGTTCAATAATGCTTTCCAGAACTGCCCCGACAAGCCGGTCGAACCTTCCGAAATGAAGGTTCCGGGTGTCGAGTTCTTCCGTTATCGATAAACTGTCTTTAGTGGGTCTCCTCCCTGGCGGATCTTTCTCCGCCAGTCTCCGCCCCAACTTCCGCCCGGCATCCGCAAGAGATTTCACCATGAGTGTGTCACACTCGCCCCAACGAGGCATGGACTCTGCAAAGCGGAAGCGAGCCGCCAAAGCTTGCAATTACTGCAGAAAGAGGTATTGCCTCTGATTGATCATTGGATCTTGTCGCATATACTGATGGCCTGGTAGAAAGAGGAAATGTGATGGGCGACAACCTGTCTGCACACTATGTGAAGAAGCCAACAACTCGGAATGCGAATATCGCGACGAAGGGAATGAGAGCAAGTACGTACTGTTCGTTCATTGCTAGCAACATGAAAGAAGTCTACTAAACGACGTAGACGCATCGCAATCTCGGTAGACAGAGTCGATGAAATCTTTGACCGACTTGAATCTCTCGAATCAACCTTCCAATCCGCCATAGCAAGACAAAGAGAGAAGAGTCCAGCTCCAACACCATACTCCATCCCCAGACTTGCCGAGGCCATCACTCCAGAAGATGGCATCATCCCAGCATCATCAGTTCACTCGACAGGTCCAGGAACACAAACCTCGTTATCACAATTCGCCAACAATAATGTCTTCAACACCACCATGGACATACCCCTGTCTCATTCATCGACGACAGGGAATCTACTACGCTCAGCTCCCGCAAAGGCACTGCTAGGCCACTACCCTCCTGATCTTTTCCTACATATCGAATTGAGACGTCCGGTCCCCGAAGGACTGAGACTGAATGCGACACCGGCTAGTCAGATCGATATTCCTTCAGTGTCCCCCAATGAGACGGACCATCTCGTGCGCAACTACTTCCAACTGGTGCACCGATTCCACCCGATTCTTGATCAACGAGCTTTCTACCAGTTGTACGACAGAATTCTTGAACGTGGACCACAGCCGGACCTTCCTTCAGCTCTGGTGCTTGTTGTGTTAGCTCTTGGTACTGTCGCAGCCGAGACACCAAATCGGATGGATGCGTGTTGGAGTCCTGGAATACGTTTTTTCACACCAGCTGTGCGACTACTGCTGACAGAGTCTTTGGGATCTTTTGGCGGTGATCCTCTTTTACCTCAAGCTTTATATCTGGCTGCGCTATACTACAGTTACTTGTCAAGGCCTTTGCTCGCATGGCGGTTGGTACACATGGCTTCCACTGATGTGCAGCATTATTGGATAAGGTAAATCATCTTGTCTGCCACTTATGAGCCGCACTAATGCAGATGCAGATCAGAGAAGCTATTACGAGACGGCCAAGGCGGCTCCCAAGATCAGTCCATCCTGCGAGTCTTTTGGGCCATCCTCGTCCTCGAATGGTAAATTGCCCCCCATTATGCTACATAAACGTCTGCTAATTAGTACAGTGATATTCTTGCAGAACATCATCTCCCTCGTAGCGGCATAGAGAAAATCGTTGACAAACTCCCTTACCCATGGTCCGATGGCCCCTCAGAGCCCTACATGCATCGTTGGTTGGCCGATCTCTCATCCCGCCGCCTCCTAAATCGAATACACTACGTTCTTTACGCCGAAGCAGAGCCAGGGACAGGAGACCCAGCAGATAGTTCGGAAGAAACATTATCTAGTCTCCCGAATCTTGCCCATGAGTTGAATCGTCAGCTGGGGGCGTGGTATCACCTCCTCCCTCATAGCATCAGACCAAACTTGGACAGTCCGCCGATCGGTATTGATGATACCATGGTATCTATACGATATCACACCACGGGAGACATTATATACAGACCGTTTCTGTACCAGGTTTGTGCGCTAGCGCCAGGGACGTCGCCAAATCCAGCGACTCTTGAGAATGCCAGGCAATGTCTTGTGCATTGCCGAAGGTATCTTAACGCTGTAGAACACGCAGTTCACGCGCCCACAGCCTCGTTGGAAAATCTGTTGCATGGGTATGTAAAGACTTGCGTATCTTGAGGTGCTCTTCACTAACCAAATCAACTAGGACAATGGCTGTTGTATTACTCCTCTCATTCGCCGCGTTTTCAAGACTGGATGCATTGAGAGTCCCAGATCTGAACCAATTGCAGGACAAGGGAATCAGGATCTGCGACAGGTGGGCGTTTCCAGGGTCAAGCATTGAGCAAATGGTTGTTATCCTGCGCGCTCTGCGAGCGAAATGTATAGATACAGGCGGATAACAAAAATACACCGGCTTGACAGTACACACCATCTTGAGTTGCCGGTCCGGAAATGTCAATTGAAAGGCGACCGATTGACTCTTAGATTTGACATTAAGGGCGCACACTAAATTCTCGGTAGCGGGGCCGAGATCGTGCAGGACGTGGCAAGATCCTTCTGGAACATCCATCCAGCCTCTGTCAAGATTTGTCTCTTGCATTCCCTAGTTCTAATTGGCTTGCATGGTTATATCTTCTTGGATCCTTCTGTCGCAAAGTCTCTTCAGTGCCACTCCGTACTATCTACTCATCAAATCCACCCCGACTGCTGCAACAATCCACCCTTGGAAAACACCTTTATCACACACAAAAATGACTGATCAATCTCAACAACCAGTCAACATCCGCCAAGCCACTCTCTCCGATGTGGCCGCCATCACTGAACTCGGCGCACGTGTCTTTTCCGTCACATTCGGCCACTCAGTCGAGCCTCACGAACTAGCAGCCTTCCTGGAAGAATCTTACACAGAAAAAGCAATCACGAACGACATCAACGACCCAAACAAGGACGTCATTGTCGCTACCAATTCGGACAACGAGTTTCTGGGTTTCGCATATCTCACTCGGGGAAGCTCCGAACCTTGTGTAGAGGATATGGAGAAAACCGTTGAGCTGCAGAGGATATATGTTGATCCCGAATCGCATGGCGCTGGTGTCGGCAAGGCGTTAGAGAAGGCTGTTGAAAGCATGGCGAGGGATCAAGGGTTCAAAAACCTTTGGTTAGGTGTGTGGGAGGAGAATCCTAGGGCGATAAAAGCGTATGAGAAATGGGGCTACAAGCAGGTTGGAGACCACGACTTTACTATTGGGTCCATAGTGCAGAGGGACCATATCATGGTAAAGACGTTGTAATGATAAACGTTTAAATGTCCAATATTTTAGTTTCCAACATATTTCCCTATTGTAATTCTAACATTACTGCTCTACCACCTCTATCTTGCGAAGCCCAACAGGTCCAGTCCACCGAGCACGTAAAGCATGGGCCGCACTCTTCGGTCTGCGATCTCTAGTAAATATACCCTTCTTATTTCCATCAACCCTAATAATCATAGCTGATGTCTGGAAATCAGCAAAGTTCCACACGTGCTCGCCAACGATGTTATCAATGCGATCAAAGACGCGATGATACATATCCAAGAAGCGAACCTGATATTCCTCAGTCCATGGCACATCACAAACGGTGTGAAGACCTGCGACTGTGTCGGTGCCATATTCGGTCATGATTATAGGTTTGGCGGAGTATGCTTCTTGCCAGCTTCGCAGCTCAGCTTCAAGAGCAACTTCTGCTGCTTTCAGGTTTCCTGTCTGTGTGTACCAGCCGTAGTAGCGGTTCATACAGACTACATCAAACAGATCTGCGATGCGATCTGTATCTGGCTTTGAGTGGATCATGTGAGAGTAACACATTGGCCGTTTCTGACTGTCCAGCGATCTCGCCAAGGTAACGAGGGGCTCGAAGTATTCTCGACTTCCCTGCTCGCTGGCACCAGGCTCATTTGCAAGCATCCACATAACGACGCAAGGGTGGTTCTTATCCCGACTGATAAGCTCGCGGATAGCTTGTTCATGTGAAGCTTGGGTTTTGCTACTCATGGTATCTGGGGAGAAGGTAGCAAGTTGCTTATTGCCAAACATGCCCGAGACGATATTAAGGTTAAGACCAACAGCGGCTGTCTCGTTGATAACAACCACGCCATGCCTATCGGCATATTCCAGAACCTCCTCTGCATAAGGGTAGTGGGAGGTTCGGAAGGAGTTGGCTCCTATCCACTTCATGAGACGGTAGTCGTGTATCATGTAAGGTGCGTCGTAACCACGTCCGCGAACAGGTCCGTCTTCGTGTTTGCCAAAGCCGGTGAAATAGAAAGGTTTTCCGTTGATGAGGAAGCGGCCGTCTCGGACCTCTACTGAACGAATGCCTACGGCGAGGTTGTATGAATCGAGTATCTCGTTCTGTTCACCGTGTACGAGTTGCGCTCGAAGCTGATAAAGGTATGCCGCACCGGGTGCCCAATATCTAGCGTCCTTGACTTCAAGCTTGCCATGTGACGTTTGGGCCTGACAAACTGTTGTGTCCTCTTCGTCGTCCAGCAGAATGCGCCATTTTGCGTTGGCTTGCAGTTTACCAGAGGTCTGGATGTCAAACTCGATAATGCCAGTTCCGTCTTTAAGCAGATCAGTGACGACGCTGATGTCACTAATGAAGACGTCTGGCACCGAGTATAGCCACACAGAGCGGGCCAATCCAGCGTAGTTGAAAAAGTCATGCTGGTAGCTTTGCTTTCGTGATCCATCGCTTTGAACCTCAATACGACCCGGTGGGATGGTCTCCCATGTGAGTTGATTGTTCACAGCAATAGTAAGACGAAACTCTGACCCCGGTTCAACGAATCCAGTGAGCTCGATCTCAAACGGAGTGTATCCACCGATATGCTCGACGACAAACTTGTCGTTGACATAAACTCTACCGTGGTGGGTTGCAGCATCCACGCGTAGAAAAACACGCTGAGGTACAACCCAGCCGCGGGGAATAACTGCTTGACGCTGGTAGTAGACCCAACCGACGTGATCGCGGATGGTCTCGTCGGCAAAGATGTCGTTGTAACTGGCTGGAACAGGTACTTGAAGCTCTGGTGAGATTCGCTTCTTCCATGCTTGCTCAGTTTCAATGTCGTGAGATTTGGCGAGGGCAAAGTTCCAGACACCGTCTAGCGATACAAGGTCACGAGCCCTGTTGGCTTGTGGTCGCAGCATGTTTGTGGTGTTATGCTGTTAAAGAGACAGATAGTTGTTGTTACTGCTTTGGTAAGGAATGCATTAAGCAGATCAATTATAAGTGGCAGTCGATATTAAGTTGCCTCGGTTTAATTTGCTGTTAATCCCGATAGGACTGCCGTCTAAGAGGGGAACGGTCATGGTGTTTCTTGTCGTCCACATCCCGGCGGCCTTCTCACCGAAACATGGGCCAAATCAAGCCAAGCAATTATTCCCACATGCAATGAAACCTCGACTTGCTGAAGAATCATCTCCACTTCCCGGCAGAGGTTGCAGAAAATCGAGATAGGAAATAATCGTGGGGTATAGCGGGGAAGACTATTCTGGGGAACCTCGTGGGAGATCCCCCAGATCTATCAACCATAGTGGAGTCTTCCCCGGAGGGTGTCGGTCTTGGAATATTTAAGAAACAGTGGACACCTTTGTCTCAATCGATTCTGATAATCAGTCTCAGTAGACACCTTTCACTCGAGATCTCTATTTGAATCATCCCATCATGACCCTCGCCGGGACCAAGCACACGTCTCCCACCAAGACGGCTTCGTCTGCTGTCCATGTCGAGCAAAACCTGCCACAGCATGATGCAGACACAGAGAAGCCATGGCAAGCTATTGCCAAATATCCCAAAGTCTTGCTTTATGCTGTGCTTATCAACATCGGCCCTCTTCTTTTCGGTTACGACATGGTCATCATCGGTGCTGTCTCATCATTAAGACAATTCAAGATGGACTTTGGTGAACCTCATGGCGAGAGATGGGTTATCCCAGCTCTTTGGATTGCGCTCTGGAACAGTTTTCTTCAACTCGGTGCTGGATCTGGTGCCTTTTCTGCCGGAGTATGCCAGGATCGTCTTGGTAGACGTGCCACTGTGCTCTTGGGGGGTCTGCTCGGTTGCGTTGGCGCGGCTGTTTCTTTCACCTCTTGCATGCCCGCTACCATGCTGAACCGTCGCATCTCTTTCATGATGGCCAAGTTCGTGTTGGGTGCCTCATGTGGTCTTCTCATGTCAGCTTGTCAGACGTGGATCTCTGAGACAACTCCTAAACACCTTCGAGGGTTCTTCCTTAGTTTCTATGGCTTCAACGTGGTAAGTGCACCTGGTCTCGACATATCTTGTGGATCTTTTTACTGATACTTTGTAATTAGGCCTTTGGCCACTTGATCGCTATCGCGGTTGTCTTCGGTGGATCTAATGGTGCTGGTCGCGACTCCTACCAAATCCCATTCGCTACTCAATGGGCATTTGGTGGCTGGGCCATGGTTGTAGCCTTAGTACTCCCAGAGAGTCCCGTCTGGCTCGCATCCCGAGATCAGATCGACAAGGCACAGCGTTCTCTCGAGAGAATCGGCGCGTCCGACATGCTCCCACAGATCATGCGAACTCTAGAGGAAGAACGTGGCCAGAATGTCTTGAACGAAGGCGCCCCTACTTACCGCGAGTGCTTCCGCGACACCAACCGCCGCCGCACCTTTCTTGCCATGTTTCTCACAAGTATTCAACAAGCCATTGGCATGTCCCTCATTGCCAACGCTGCTTACTTTCTCACAATGGCTGGCATGTCTTCACGTTACTCCCTTATGGTTAACCTGATTGGTATCTCGTCGACTATGGTCGCAGGCATGATTTCGTGGTATACGATTCCTCGTTATGGTCGTAGAAGGATGATTCTGATCAGTCATTTCGCTGATAACGCGGCATGGCTGGCTATGGGTATTGCCGGTTGTTTCTCGACCGAGGCTGCAAAATGGTTTGTCCTATGGTCTGCTAATACTACATTATTGATGCTAACAATGTGATACAGGATGGTTGGTGTAGGTCTCGTCCTAGTCGGCTTCTTCAACAGTTTCGGAGTCGCCACCGCCGTACCCGTGCTACAATCCGAAGTTTCATCTGTCCGACTTCGTTCCAAGACGTCTGGTATTGCTTTCACATGGCAGTCTCTTAGCATGTGGGCTTTCAACTTCTTTACTCCGTACATGTACAACACAGATCAACTGAACTGGGGAGGCAAGATTGGGTTCTTCTTCTTCGGACTGGGCTCCATCTCCTTTGTCGTGGCATACTTTGCTATCCCCGAGACCAAGGGCAGGACATTCTCGGAGATTGACTACCTGTTTGAGACTGGTGTCAAGCACCGCATGTTTCATAAGACAGTCATTGGTGGTGGCGAGGAGATGGACGAGGATGAAGGCGGCAAGTCCAAGGCATTTTAGATGGATCGTGCAGGAAGTTTTGATGTGTTACCTGATGAACAATGAAGTAGGAGTTTTGGAGGCTTTCGTTGTGATATATCCTCGGGCGGGATAAGAGAGCACTGAGATTAAGGGCATATTGTAGTCCACGTATGATAGCGAATCAGCAATACATTTTAGTGCAGCAAATCGCAATCCAATTACTTGTGTTCTTCATCTACCTTATGCATTCGTTTCTCTTTTTCTGTTTTGTAGTCGTCGCTGAGATACTAATTCTAGGAACATAGCTTCCTGGCCTCCAACCAACATCGGAGGCAGCCATATCGATTAGGATATTGACCATGCAAATAACTGGCCCATTGACAAATCCACATAGCAACATACTTCTATCAATCCGGCTGACCATAGTCCTGTTTGGGATCTCGAATTTGGGCGATATGGCTTTGTAGAACTGTGCATGTTGGATCCTTTGCATACCTGTTATAGTCATAGTAACATGGCGAGCTAGATGGATCACTAATCACTTGACATGTTAGCTGGGGTTCGTAATGTAGTGTCATGGTATAGAGATGTGTAGCGTAGATGATTCTTGTCAAAGCAACATTTGTGATAGCGCCAACAGGGAGTCGTCTATGTTCAGCCCCAGTTACAAGACTTACTGTGGTTACGGCATCCAAGTGTCGCTGTGAATGCCGATGCAGGTGCAGGTATCTGGTGTGATCAATGGTATGCTGGTGGTTGGAAACAAACAACAGCCTAAATTAGCTGGGCATGAAGTAGTCCAAGATGGGTAAGTGGGAAGTGGAGGCGGATATACAGCAACGGAATAGGCATGAAAGTACCGTATCCAGGGTCGTTGGTTGTCAACTCATTCTTTGAGTACCAAGTAATAGCTGCAAAATCAAGTTGTTTTCCTTTAACAGATATCAGAGATGTCTTTGTTCTGAATAGCGGGTGGTCATGGGGATTATATTATCGAACGTCACAAAGCCTTGCCAGATCTATCCTGGAACTACCCTCTCTCTATACTTGACATTTTGAGCTGGATACCCTGGAAATAAACATTGCCGTTGCCCAGTCAAAGCTCTGATCGACATTGCCGAAGTTGATTTCTGCAACATCACCACGGCATGCCATGATCCCGGAATGTGGAGGTTTCGGGACTTGCTAGTCATGTGTCTGCCAACCTGGGCAGGTGTTGGTTAATCACAAGAGTTTCAAAAGCCATACATCGGACTTCACTCCGATGACAGTTCAGCCCTGTCTGTTGTAACCAGACTGGGACTTTCGGTTCTGAGACGTTGGCATTACAATACGAATATCCCACACAGCACAATGTCTTGAGATTTCGTCTTGGAAGTCATAATCTTTAAGAGGTTGATATGGTTTCACTAAATTCATTTATGTCAGATAATAAACGAGTTTGTTGCCGCTGAAATTAACTCAAGGCAGCATCAGGATATTCAACGGTCCACAAATTGGCAATGGCCATGTTGTAAGAAATAGTACTTATATCTCAATTAAAGGTTTCAAAAATCAATGCAGAATAATGCCCAATGGCCAATTTCTCCTTTGTACATGATAAATCTCTCAAACGTTTTAGGTTTCTTTAACATGTACCTATGTCATTTCTAACCATGTTCAGACGTGTGGTTGGCCTTACAGATTACCCAATGATCAGGGTATCTTTCAGACTGTTCCCGATTAACATGTATCACGATCACGAACGGACATCCGGGTTGACAATCATATTGTGGGGATAAACATTAACATGGCAAAAGGCAACTCGGGTGTTATCTGGAAGTACTGTATAATAGGGATCTAGGCCCTCGTCATTCCTCGCCAATGCTCCCCAACAGCTTGTCTGATCGTTATTGAGAGCCATTCATGGAGGCTCGGAACATCAGCTGTAGGGTGAATTACACCATTTATGGAACGGACTACTTTGCTTGGAGAATATTTGAAATGGAGTCTGCTCTTCGGTGTCTATGACATGAGCGATTGTAGACTTTTAGTCATATGATCATTTTTGCTACTAGGTATTAGCAGGACTATCCCAGATCTTATCGTTTCCTGTCGAGATATGGGCCACAATAAGAGGCCTTCGGAGGAACACCCGAGAGTGACTATGCAGTCGGATACTTCAAGGCCAGCGTCTCCGATAGCGCGGCTATTAAATAGCGGATTGCCAATTTGTTAGTCCTAATTGGTTACAGTTATTGCTGAGAATGACTCCAATTTTTATTCGCTGGCGACGACCGGCCCGGTCCAGGCTTTTGGGTTCCTGAGGAAGTCATCCAGATTGGCGGCCCGCTTTGTCCGCCACGCCTTTATTATGTAGGCCTGTCTATGATAAAACAGCAATATTTAAACCATTCAGCCGTTTAACAATTAAGCTTAAGGACAACGATATTTCAGTCAAAGCCGATCATGTATATCCGCGCGACTCATGCAGAGACAGACCTTCGTATCCTCCGCCGTCTCATCCATGAAAACCCACTCGGAATGCTCACAACCGGAATCAAGTCCGCAACACATTCGTTTCTTCAAAGCAGCCATATTCCATTCCTACTAGACGTCCAGGATGAATCAAGCGAAACAGAACTGGGTCGTCTAAGAGGCCATCTGGCACGACAGAACCCACAGAGCAAAGCGATAATAGAGCATTGTACCTCAAACCCCGGACTCAAGAAATATCTTGAAGATGAAGTTCTCATCATCTTTACCAAGCCAGCACATCATTATGTCACACCCAAGTTCTATACCGAGACGAAACCCGCCACTGGCAAGGTTGTGCCGACATGGAATTACGCTGCGGCTCAAGTTTACGGGAAAGCGCGAATTTACTACGAGAATAACGACGAGACGTCAAGCTTTCTCGGCAAGGCTATTTCGGATCTCACAGATGCCAGCGAGACGAAAATAATGGGGTACACGGGTGGGGATAGACCTGCGCAGTGGAAGGTTACCGACGCGCCGGAGAAGTATGTTGAACTGCTCAAGAGGAATATCATCGGTATTGAGATCGAGGTGACCAAGTTGGAAGGCAAATTCAAGATGAGCCAAGAGAATGGAAAGGGAGATCGGGAGGGAGTTGTTGCAGGTTTTGAGAGTTTGGGAACTGCAGTTGGGGATGAGATTGCAAAGACTGTCTCAGAGCGTGGGAGGTGAAGAGTCGTGCAACATCAAGATCTGGAAGGTCATGGCTCTGTGGAAGAATTTAGAATTGCGGATGAACAGTCAATGCCTCGGCAAACAGGCGATGAACATGTATCAAGCGATGTTCCACATGGCTTGAGAGTGGAACAGCTATTCTGAACGAGATGTTTCGCAGGAGGAGATACGGTGACTCCGATGGCTTCAACACGGTATGAATCTAGAACTAGGTTCTCCAAAGCATAAGTTGATTTGTCAGTTCGGCTATCTTGCTTCTGTCAATGTCAAAAATGAAAACGTTCGAGATTTGTAGTTTATCGGCCCTTTCTTGACGAGTTGATCATCTTTATCGTCAAGTGATACAGTGACGCGTGTTCGCAGATTGACTTGGTCTTGACGATATCCTTGACGGAAGACTCGGCAGTGACACCCGAGGTAAAGTTCCCTAGCAAAGACTCACGTTGTGGGTTCGTATGTACAAACTGCTAGACTAGGGGGATTGGAATTCTCCGAAGCCCGACGGATGACATGTCACAGACACACACCATCCATAAACTCAATTGTTGTCTGATCTGACAGTTGACCAGTTTAAAATACGGTTAATTGGAGAGTTAATGGGGCATTGGGCACGTGAGAAACAAACATGCATTTCATGCAGGATAGAACCAAATGCAGAAGGCAACAAACATCAATTCATTCCCTGGAATTAAAACTGGTTTCCAAAAGGGCTGAAGTGAAAAAGGGTGGTGGTAAGCCAGCGCAGCCCTAGGACAGAAGATTTAAACGCCGATGACGCCGTGGCGGTGGGAATACCGGGCATTGGGGAAGCGGCTGAAGAAGGAAACATGCGCCCAGTATTTCCAAGTATGCATGTATTGCTGGTGATTATTGATACGAGTGGGAAAGTCTGGGGATGGCGAAGGTTTGTGGAGAGATGGAGAAAATATGGAAACAGAATTAATATTTCGGCCGAGGCAGGACCGGTCGGGATCTGGGATCTGTAATGACAAGAAGGAAAAAGAATATCCAAGACGGGTAGTTTAATGGTACCTCGTGAGATGATCAAGGATCAGCAACGGGAGTTGGAGAAACTAGACTTGGCGTCATTGCTTTCTCATGCCAAGATTTGGAACGGGGTGATCGGCAAAGACATGACTTGGCATCGATGAGAGATGAGAGAATACCAAGAGATTAAAAGTCTGGGGTAATTAGAGACACGAGAACAAGAACAGAGGAATCTACATACGTGAACAAACACGGAACAATATGAATTACCTACTGTTTGCTCATGATTCTATCCAAGAAACAAAGAGAATAAATAAAAAACATACTGTGTACCTCGTCCCCTTCAACAGCCTCTAATTCTTTGACCGGATCTCTCGGGTGTCGTCATTCAGACAGCGTTCCTTTATCAAAATGCCCTAGCAGGGATCCCCAGGTCCTGAACCAACGCTGCTCTAGCCTAGCCTACAACCCCCCAGCCTGTCACTCCCAAGCCTCGAGGCACCAAACAAGCCCAACCGGGCACTTGTTAACCTATCAGCCTCTCACTAAAAAGCCATCAGATCAATAACAGTCCCATTGCATCACATTCCAGCGTCATGGCCGTCAAAAACAATGTCTGGGAGCTACCGTTACACTCTCTCACGACCCCGGCTCGCATGTTTCCCCAGCTTTTGTAACCCCATGGGTCACAACATGGCCATCGCATGCTTCTCTCGCAACCCCCCACAAACCAAAATGGGACGGACCGATTTGATGGTCTCGAGACCTTGTCCTCTCTAGTAATTCCTCATTGGACAGGTTCTTGATGGCCTGACATCACCGTCATCCCTACACACGATGCACAACGTCATGAGCGCGACTCGACCATATATTTATTTATCTACTCTTGACCTCCTGCTCTTGTCCCAATATCTCTCAAGCCTCTTCAATACTATCAATCACAGATTGTTATTGGCTTGACAAGCCTTATTTCTGCCCATCATGGCGCCATCTTTCATGACTGTTCATTTCGATGACCAGAACCCAAACTCAGAAAAGGGCAGAGAAGCTGGTGCTCGTCGCTCCCTCGCTGGACTCGACTACTCACCTCTGCCTCGCATCACCGGAAGATCTTTTCTTCTAGCCACCTTTGTCTCCATGGGTGGTCTCCTGTAAGTCTCATTCTTTCATCTCACAGTCCAAAACTAACACTCTACAGCTTCGGCTATGACACCGGCCAAATCTCTGGCTTCCTCGAGATGCCCGACTTTCTCGACCGCTTTGCCCAAACCAACAGCAATGGCGAAAAGGCATTCAGCACTGTGCGCTCAGGTCTAATCGTCGCCCTTCTTTCCATTGGTACCCTCATCGGCGCTCTCGTTGCTGCGCCCGTCTCCGATCGCATTGGTCGTAAATACAGTATTTCTGGCTGGACCTGGATCATCGCTATTGGTTTTGTCATTCAGATCTCGTCAAACCGAGATTGGGTGCAGATCATGATGGGCCGATGGGTCGCTGGATTGGGAGTTGGCGCACTGTCGCTTTTGGTGCCCATGTTCCAGGTGAGACAAAGACAGACGATAATCATCTCGTGAGAATATTTGACTAATCCTTTGTTCAGGCCGAAACTGCTCCTCCATGGATTCGAGGTGCTATGGTTTGTTGTTACCAGCTATTCATCGTAAGTCATTTCACCCTCGGACAACAAACATCAACTAACGACCACAGACAATGGGTATCTTCTTGGCCGCCTGCTTCAACTACGGCACAGTCACCCACCAGCGCAACAACTCAGCAAGCTGGCGTATCGTCATCGGCATCGGCTGGGTTTTCACCATCATTTTGGGCATCGGAATCCTCTTCCTCCCCGACACGCCTCGATTTGACTACCGCAAGGGGAACGTCGACCGCGCGCGTGAGACCCTTTGCAAAGTCTACGGCGCGACCCCCAACCACTGGGCAATCCACACCCAGATGGAAGAAATCGAATCCAAGCTTCGCGCCGAAAGTCAGATCAAGGGCAACCCCGTGGGGGAGTTTGTCAAGATGTTCCAGGCGCCGCGCATGATGTACCGCATCTTTCTCGGCATGAGTCTTCAGATGTTCCAGCAGCTTACGGGTGCAAACTACTTCTTTTACTACGGTACCACCATCTTTGCATCGGTGTCGATTGACAGCTACAAGACGCAGATCATCCTCAACACCATCAACTTCTTGGTCACATTTATCGGTCTGTACATTGTCGAGCACTTTGGCCGTCGCAAGTCGCTTATTGCAGGGAGTACCTGGATGTTCATTTGTTTCCTCATCTTCGCCTCGGTTGGCCATTTCTCGCTCGATCGCGCAGACCCTTCCAGTACCCAAGGCGCTGGTGTTGCCATGATCGTCTTTGCCTGTCTCTTCATTCTCGGCTTTGCGACCACCTGGGGACCTATGATCTGGACCATCATGGCCGAGATCTTCCCTTCACGCTACCGAGCCAAGGGTATGGCTTTGGCCACTGCCAGTAACTGGCTCTGGAATTTCCTGCTCGCGTTCTTCACGCCCTTTATCACTAAAGACATTGACTTCCGCTACGGATACGTCTTTGCCGGATGTAATGTCCTCGGTGGACTTATTGTCTACTTCTTCGTCATCGAGGGCCAAGGTCGTACTCTTGAGGAGATTGACACCATGTATCTTGAAAAGGTCAGCCCTATGAAGAGTGCCAAGTGGATTCCTCCTCCACCAGAGGAGATGTCCAGGATTCGAAAGGAGGCTGGTACAGATATCGAGACTGCTGCACCAGTTCATCATGGTTCAAGTGACGATGAGACTCTGGCACGACGCTCAGGTGTGACTGATGGCGGCCTCGGGCACAGGAAGGAAGAGAATGCTGGAGCTACTCACCGCGAGTAGAGGGAGTTTAATGAGTCTGGATAACGACGATGCATGAGTTTCTGACGATAAGGCTGAGATTGTATAATACTTACCTGTCTATAAAATACCCTGAATAAATACTGTACACATTTGGAAAAGATATTATTAGGCTTCGAAACTGTGAAATCCTGCCAAGTAGATATTTAAAAGCCTTCTGCTGAGCATGGAATACTGAAAAATCTATCAACGCAAAGTCTCTATCTTGGGTTCGGTAGAAATCTAGTCAGGTCCGTGCCAACCTGTCGTGATTCAGGGCAACGACAGTAACATTCGCTTCCTCCACCTCCCGTATCCTTATAAATTCCCTTCCTTTACTTTTAATTCCTCCTCAATATTCCACCATCACTATCAAAACTATTTCATCACTCAACGTTCTTTTCAGAACGACTATTATCCGCATTCATGGTCTTGGTCACTTGACGGCAATTGTCAGTGCTAGAGACTCATTGCTCTCACAATCAGATCAAGAATTCGGAACTTATCAATGCTGCAACCCTGATCTATTCAATAGACTGAAAAATCCCCCGCTATTCAGACAATTGATCTGATACCAAATGACCAAAAGGGGGTCCACATAGCGCCTTTCTTCAAGGCTCATCACCCCCTTTGAAACAATTGACTACGCAAGAACAATGGCCATCGTATCTTCATCACAAAAGAATACTCTCTTCACTGCCTCGTCAGGAAAGGATAAAAGGTCGTTCAAGATGCCAGAATCCTTTCTTCTTCACAAGATTCCCACCATCATCATCATCCAGAATCTATCCCCAAGTATCATCTACACAAACCATCATAACACTACTTACACCAACAACTACAAACCGTCACCATGTGCCACACTTCGGCCTACTTCGTCCGCTGCAAGACCTGCAAGGAGGACATTGATCGTCGTCTCGTCGTTGACTCGATGTGTAAGAACAAGATCCATGGCAGGATCAACTGCAGCATCATCTACCCCGTGAACTGGAACGTTGAGTGGGTCGACATGACCAACTGCCTCCCCTGCGTCGCCAAGCGCGACATGCTGGATTCTCGTATCCAGGCTACCAAGGACGAGGAGGCCAAGGAGGCCCTCGCCAATCCTCCTAAAAGTGACAGTACCCACACCTTGATCGGCAAGCAGCTCCAGAACGACGTTGACCACGTCGTCAACATGGAGAAGCATGGCCGTGTCATCAACTGGCTTGACGCCCAGCCTGACCTCCTGCTCGACGAGGCCTACGAGCACGACGAGGACCTCGTTGTCGCTGGCGAGCTCCTTCTCCCTGTTCGTGGTCGTGGCCGTGCCCGAGGCCGTGGTCGTGGACGTGGACGCGGACGTGGACGAAACTAATGCCGGTCAACCCTTCGAGGGATGAGGCATGTGCCTTTTGAGCACTCCCGCCGATGACATGATATCCGTAAGTCTATTCTTCAAGTCATCTGATGGAACATGCCTAACATCTGCCTAGGTCATCAACAACCGCATGGTTCCCGGAGAAGTACCGCGAAGACATGAGTCCCTTCTCAACCACCAACCCCTGAGCTTTAAGTTTACGGCGGTCATACCTGGGCATCCAATCTGGGCAAGGATAGGATGGGAACATGGTAGTAGCGGGGTTTACGAATGAATGAAGGAAAGGGATGGTCACCAACATAGCTTAAACATTATCACTAGATACTTGTTACATCAATAGCAAAGGTTGACTACCACAAACATCTCATCCTCCTGACACTGTGACCGAATTATGCTACAAGCCACGTCGAGTGCTTTCGAGTACACAGTCGGTCTGAAAAGACACCCAAGCTTAATAATGATACCCTTCTACTGTGATATTCTGCGAAATTTGTTAATGGCAGTAAGCCAACTACAGTGGACTTTGGGTAAGGTGAATTGGCTATCTCATGATTTGGCAATGAGCGAAGCAAAAATGATGGCCTTCCCTTGGCCTCTCTCCCTTTTTCATCCGGCCTGGATGATATATAGAAGTGATTAATGTGGCAAGGCTCAGTGATTCAGCTCACTCTCCTCAGCCACATTCACTGACAACTACAGCAGTGAATCAGTGTGAAGATGAAAGTAGCCGAGTCAATGAAGCCACAGGATATGTCGAGTGTAATACTGCAAAGAGTGCATGGTCTTGATCAACACTACGTTAGTATCAGAACAGCGCGCTCTGATACTGCCAGGCGTCCAGTAAGATGTTTGCGTACCAGGTTGCAACTGTGTATTTCGGTAGATAACGGTTGGTCAAAACTTCTCCGCTCATCTCGGTTTCCATTATTTGTCTGACTGGTGCCAGAAAGTTCACAAGTTTCTCCTCCTGGCGGGGTCCCTTCGGCTTGCGGCGGCGCTGCATAAGCCGTGATAGCTTTAGTCGGATCGAGGGTGTAATCTGTAGAAGCTCTAGCACGCTCTGTGTGATCTTTGTGTCGATCAGATAAAGATAGGGTTTTTTCTAATATTTACACTTTATAAAAGGCATTATAACTCCTTTACCTATATATAACCTTTTTTTATTTTACCTTATAGATAAGGTTTAAGTATAATAT
>QRAA01000218.1:0-24345 GCA_003670145.1 Fusarium subtropicale | reverse complement strand
TTTATAAAGTATAATTATTAAGAAAACTTTATCTTTATTTAATTATAATAAAACTAAAGTACTATTAGTATTAGTTTTAATATAGTAATAACGAGAGTATTTAGTAAAGATCTTATCCTGCTCACGACAAAGTAGCTCGCCATGGATACAATAAAAATTATCAACAGGACTTACTTTTGTATCCAGAGTGTATCCACCATTAGGAGAACACGATTCCCATCTTCACGCACATGCTTGTCCAAAAGCTGCAAGGCACGAATCAAGGTAGGGCTTTTGGCAGCTAGCCATTTGACAAGGGATGCCCGGCCGACGGGGAACGGAATGAGAGGGTCGACCTTGAAATAATCGTAGTAGTAGTGTAAACCTCCAGTGTTGGTGTTCCTCAGGAGATTCTCAATGTGCTCAATACCAAGGATATGTTGATCAGACTCTAAGACGTTGGCATTCGCATCTTTGCCACGCTTCTTAGAGAAATCACGCGCCAAAGCCGAGAACCGCTTGACCAATTCCAAATTGTTCCCAAAGAACATCGGCGGGTCGTTGTCGATCATCTTTACAGTGCGAGGATCAAATGCCGTGATGACACCAGCTCGATGCACCCCGGATCTCAAAATGGCATTGGGACTAAGACGGGTATCGTGGCCAATGTTGGAGAGATTCTGTGCATGCAGGATGCCCCGGCTCAGCACAAGATCACCATCAGGGTCCTCATCGTCGTAGTGGCACTCCTCTACTCGAATTCTCGGGGGGAACAGGCCATCTCCTCCGTAAGTTACCATACTTCTGATATGAGGGGAGAGATGAGTCAACTGTGAGACGACATTGTCAAAATTGGCCTCATGGTTGATGGTCGGATGTATGGAAACCAAAGTAGCCAGCAGGGCCTTTTCTTCGTCCCTGGACATGTGGGGGAGAGTGTCATAGCCAGGTTCATCGTTGAACGTTCTAGCCAACTTGGTCAAGCCCGCGGTCAATATGGCTTCGTGAACATCGAGGGCATTTCCTGCGTTCATTGGACGTAGTTGTTCGGGTAGCTCTTGTTCTGTGTCGCCACTTAGAGCACGGTGGTGTTCTTCAGCATCAAATGCCTTCCGCTGTTCATCTTTCTCGCGCTGTTGCAGCTCCTTTTCCCATTCAAAGGTCTCAGCGGCCTGGATCATGTTCGTTATTGTATCATGGATGCCGGTATGGTCTCTTTGCTTGTTGGCCACCTAGACCTTAGAGCTTTTCCGACCCATGTCTTCAGACTCGTTCAAAGATTCATCGCTGGTAGGAGTGTCAACCTCCATGACTTCGTTGCCAGCCATCGTCTTAAGCTGAATTCCGAGGTCAAATTAGCATATTCTGATAATCACATCATCCCAATGGCGAGAGGATATAGGAAATAGACTTACCGTGGGACTTAGAGCTGTTCGGCCGTCGTTTTCAAGGGTACAAATAGTTGTGAGAGGTAGAAGAGGAAGGAGAGAAGGAAGAAGTGAGCGAGGGCTGTTTATTTTTATGATCTAAAACTTAGCGGCTGCAAATGAAGAGTGGTTTGGATTTTGAACAACTGCCTATAGATACATATAGATACAAGAAGAAAATGTTAGAACTAAGTCGAAAATGAAGCGAAGAGATACTATTTATAACAGTCATCAAGCAGTGAATGCTGGGAGGTTACACTTACTTTGCCTTGATTGTAAGGAGATACTTATGCTCACCAGGCATTAAATGCAAACAAGAAATACATGCAGATTGACGCCCTACTGCATGTCACATCGCCTCGTATCACACAATCCTGGTGAAACTGTTGTAAACTCTGGTGTTATGTTTGGCTCTAGTAAAGTCAAGGCAGCCGTCAAGGCAGCCTAGAGTCAATAATCAACCAAACTCACAAAGAATTCATCCGGCTCAAGCGACCTTCATCTGACCACACCGCACGCTTGATATAAAACACACAATTTCACCAACCGCATTGTTAGCTTTAGAGCATATATGTATTGACTAGAATATAATGTCATGGGTGCCTAATAAGGCCACTTGAAAGAAGTAGAAATATTGATCGAGAACGGCTCTGGCTCCGTCAACGACTCAACCCGTCCAAGCAAATGCTCAAGCTGTCTAAACGCCGCAGGAGGCGCATACTGAGGCACCATGTGACCACTCGTCTTGACCGTAGCAAGAGTAAAGCCTCTCTCAGAGTGTACTTCTCCCTGCACACTCCCACCAGCCCAGTTCTCAGTGTTCAACGCAGTGTTGTTGATGATTGGCACAACAAACTCTTGACTAGGTGCCTTTTGAAATCCCTGCTTGCCGTTCCATTTAAGTCCCTGCACCGCGAGTGCTGTTGTGTTGGATGTGATGATGTAGTCTGCCATGCCAGAGCCGATGATCACGTTGTTAGTCTTTTCGACGAGCGTTTGGAATTTCTTCTCGTGCTCGGCTGGATCGTAGTGCGGGTCATCTTTGACAAAGACGGGACCAGAACAAGATGTCCAGTTCTTGGGCGCGGTGGGGGCATGAATAGCCTTGCGGACGTCTGGAAGGTTGAAGTAAATCGTTGCGCCGGGAGCGACATACTCGACTGAAGGAAAACCTAGAATATCCCAGAGCACAGGGCAGGTATCCTGGACGTGGTAAACGTTGAAGCAGGGGTTGACGACAGGGATGATTTCCTCAAAGTGAGAAGTGATATCACATCCTTTAGTTTGAACAGACTTCCATGGCTTCGAAGGAGGAGGGTATGTCAGATGCGCTTCACGGTACTTGTCCAGTCCGCACTTCTCATTGTCGTTGTCGAGTATCTTCTTGTTCTTATTGGGGATACCAAAAACACTCTCCCAATGTCTGAAGAAGGCCGGGAAAGCTGCTTTGTCGAGGTGAAGCTCGTCAGCGTACGGCATGACGGGATCGTAGTACAAAGCACCCTGAACGTCGTAGTATTTCTTGTCTTTCTTGTCGAGCATGGCAGCTCCGACGTAGGGAACGTAGACACCGGCGTAGGATTCGCCAGTGACGTAAATCTTCTTGCCTTGCAGGCTGAAGGTGTCGACGAGATTCTTCCACCATTTGACAAACTCATCTGCTGTTTGGGTGTTGTTGTGAGCTGTGACAGGACCAGTTGAGAAGCCTGTGCCAATGGGATATTCGACCCTTTCTTGGTTAGTATAGAATAGTGGGATGGACAGCAAATACTTACCAAATGACGTTGGCTAGCTTATGCCACGACCAAGCATTTGGCACGGGCTTGTAAGTTCCATACTGCCACTTGAAAGGGCCGTTCTCTTGGATAAAGCCTAAAGCCTATTAGTTTACCGACATCAATTCCGAGTTTGTAAAATTACCTTCTAGAGAAGAACATCCTGGACCACCGTTAAACCAAATGACAACATCATCCTTGCCAGCTGGATTGACTGTTGGAAAGAACCAGTAAAAGAACTTGGAGTCTTTGGACCCGTTCTTTTTCAGATCAACTGGGATCTGACCAGCATAGCTTTCACCAACATCAAAGGAAACTTCGGGAATGCCTTTAGGCTCAACATAGTATTCTATTGAATATCTGTTAGAATGGGTTGTATCAATGTCATGGTTGTGGTGAGCTTACGAGAAGTCTTAGAGTTGTAGTACTGTGTGTTTGCTGGCTTGTTTGTTCGTGCATCGATAGCAGAGGCATTTGTCAAAGCGACAAGGCTAAGAGCCGACAAAACGAGTGTTTTCAAGCCCATCTTGAAATCAATACGTGACAATCTCAAAGATAGAATGCTTGAACAAAGCAAGGGGAGAAAAAGAGGACAACCTCATGGTATTTATTGCCGATCTACACTGTGACAACCCTGTTTATTGATACGAAGACGCTCGCTTATCATGTTTCTCCAGGAACTTTTGACATTTATGTCATTGACTTTCGCTTGTTCCACAGCTTGACCCCTGTTGCATCGTTGATCCTTTCGTGACAGGCAAACCGAGGACGGATGTTCGGCATGCGGATTACACGCGCCTTCCTATTGCGGCCATTTGCGGGGCCGGTCATCATAAGTTCTGTCGACAAAGGATCTTTTATTGCTAGTGAGATAAGACGGGCATTTACATAGTACCTATCCCTACATCCAAGGGCCTTGTACGTATCGCACTAATTGATGGGGTAATTAATCGCTGACATTGAAGGAGCAGTCGTGTATCAACTAAAATCTCTACCTAGCTCTAGCAATTACCTAGCTCGAGTATGTACTGAAGATCCGAGAATATATAGATAGATTAAAGGCGTAATGACTTGTGGCTATGGTTACTGTAGCTGCTCGCCGAGCCAAAACTGGCGATACTTCTTGGTCTTCTGGGACCTTGCGGTCGTTCTAGTTGGTCCTGCGTATATTGTCTACAGTGGAAAGGTATCTGTTAGTTATTCCAACTTCTAAATTTAATTTAGGGCCTTTTGTCTAACCTTGAGATCAGAGACGGTTCTTTTCGAGACAATATTTCCAAGAAATTAGCAGTCTTGTCTCTCTCATGCTGATCCTGTTGGAGTGCTATAAGACGCTGTGCCAAGGCTTTGTCTGCGAGCCTCAATCGAAGGTCGTCGCTATTGTGTTCTGGGCGGCTTAAAGTAGCCCAGTATATATGGTGTCGTAATTCGGTGATGGAATATAAAAGAAGAGCAGGGTCGTCTTCGAGGACTCGTGAAGCAATTTCCATAGAATCACGAGATGCGCAATAACTGGTAGGATATGGTGCCTTTTCTCCGTAAGACGGTATATCTCCCCTAGCCAACCAGCTTTCAACAATTCGAACTGAATCTGGTGACATAGTTCGTTCCAGGTTTTCGATCGCATGTTCTGCCTCGTGGTGTAATTTGAAAGCACCATTCCTTCGGGGCTGTTGGGGCGTAAATGAAGGGACCGAGGAGGTCGCCACACTAGCCGGCTTGATGCATTGTCGAGCAATAACATATTCATCCAACTCGGGGATTTGTATATAGTCCAGGCATGTGTTTGCGATTGTACAATGACAAGTTTCAAGAGGGTTGTGTTTATCCAAGCCTAATACTGCAAATCCTTGGTTATTCATGAAAAAGTCGTATACTGATTGGTGAATAGTCCTCACAACACGGGAAGAACCTTGTCCCTGGTCTAAAGATCCTGGACCTGCATGAACAGAAGAGTTCTCTGCAAATTGTCTGTTGTCGAAATCGGGCGGCTTGGTATTACTGACTTCGAGTAACCCTCTGGATAAGCTTTTGATCTCCCTTTCGAGCTGCTCGTCGCTGTCTGTGAAATCATCAGAATCCCGCCATTGCCGAAGGGATAACGGCCTTGAGGGTCTCATGAAAGCTAGTATATGATGCCATTCGTTGAGTTTTAAAGGTCGAGTCGCTGCGAAAACCCATTGAAATACTTTTTCAGCTAAGTATCCTTCGCTTGGAGTGAAATCCCTTAGTATTCTGGTGTAGAGTTCCTCAAGCTCTGTTGGCATTAATTCGACCTGGCGAATCAGGTTTCGGAGACTGATGCCTTGATGATACTTGGCGAGAATGTTATCCAGTACCAATACCACCCATAGAAAGACTCCCGATGCCATATACGTTATCTTGTCTTCAAGCTGTTTCCCCCAGTGAGCTTCGGTTTGTGAGATATGGCCTTCAAGTCGGTCTCTGGTGTAGTTGACAATATCGAGACTGTTATAAGCGTCCAAAACCAACTCTGGACAACCATTAACAGAGACATTAGGGAAGTGCCTACAAGATAGGCACACTCTCAAAGTTGCGAACGAGAAGACTGTCTCTCTCCAAAATTCAACCTGATCAAGCTGCATCAAACCTAACTCATCAACCGCATCCACGAAAACCCAGATGGGCGTACCAGTAGATGAAAGTACTTCAAGCGTGTCTGTGAGGAGGATCTGCAATTGGCACTCAGTGGAGATTACCGACGGATGCATAGGGGCCATTCGAATATTAATACTCAGTGATCTCAAGGCCGGAGAGTCAGGGGGACTCGTCCATATCTTTCTGTGTGTGAGTATTTGGCATAGCAATGACTGGTATATTCCTTTCGGGGAATGTTGCAATGCAAAGCCACTGCTATCAACGAAGAAGCTGGCGCAGATACCACGCTTTTCACAAATGGTCAGAGCCTGTGTATGTCGTACTGCGTTCTTCATTAATATTGACTTGCCGGCTCCCGGCTTTCCCTTGATAAACAAGAGGCGATCGGATGGATGGGAACTTGTGCACCATGCGTTATACGTGGAGTTCTGAAACAGCCATTCTGCAGTATTCGCCGAAGGAGGTAAAATAGACTCTTGTCGATTGTTTATCCCGTCAAATTGCAGCATTCTCAGGAAGATGTCCAAGTCTTTCTTATCAATGGGAATTCCCGGATTGCTTGCAAGATTGTATACATCGCTGCTTGATTTCGATCTCCGTGGGCCGTTGACTTGTACATTTTCGATGGCGATGTAGAGCTTTCGAAGTTCGCCGGAGACTTTGATGTAATTGGGATCCTGAGCACTGCTAAAGCGAGACAGTTGCAGGTGGTTGGCCTGTAATGTCTCTGCCTGTTCTCGTGGATCTCCGATCAGAGAAGACTCATGAGGCACGACCTTGTTTCCCAGGACACCCAAATCGATCCCCGTAAGCCCAAGGCTTTCTTGAAAGGTTTTGACTTGGAAGTCATACTCATGCCAGATCCTGAAAAACGCCTCGTGAGCGCGTTCTAGATCGGTTGTCTTAAGGCCAAGAGCGTCTAGCATTGCCTTGGCAGTCTGGAAATGCAGAGTGCTGAGTATGGAACGAGCCCATTCCCCGATCGCTGAGAGCTCAGGACTTCCTCGATGAGGGGTCCCAAGGAAGATAATAGCTGCTGTTGATTCGACAACGTTCTTGTGTTCTGCAGTCTTTGACGTGGAAGATAGAGCAAGCATCTGGATAGTTGGTGAGCCAGTCAATGATAGAGATATAAAAGACAATTACCTCCTTCACCAGTATGCCGCCCAGGCTATGGGCTATAAATATCAGCGGACGGCCTAGTACATGCCAACGCGCCAAAGAAAACATAAAGTCCTTCCCATGGGAGAAAATACTGTTTGCATTCACTGGACCGGAAGTGTATTTCGTTATCTTTGTATCGTATCCGAATGTTAGTATCCGAGCCTTTTCACATGTCAATGGGAGTAACTCGGCAGGCCAGAAAACAGGCATGCTACTGCTTTCCATATTGGTGCAAAAGGTGGCAGCCGAAGCGCCAGAGCCAACAGTATCCTGACGATTCTTCTTTCTTGATCCACTTATCAAGGCTTTGATACTCTGTCTGAGCTTCAGTCCTTTTGAATCATTTGGCTTGGACGTCTCCTCTTGCGGTCGTGCTACCTTTTTGTCCATCCTGTTAGAGGGTGTGGTATGTTCCCATGTTTTGTAAGGATGGCCTTTTAAGCCATGGACCAGTACGATGCTGCTAATTTTCAGCTGACTTGGTATCTTTCCCAGCTCGCGTTACTTACTCAACGATCGGGGTGTCAATCTCTGGTTCGTAAACCACACTCAGTCCAGTTGAAGGTATAGAATCCCGCGAAACCTTCTCCACTGGTATGTATTTGCTTTGGGCGTTCATGGCAAGCCAAGGAAAGATCGATGCATGATGATGCAAAGAGATGGTGAGGTGGTCTTGGGCTCGAAAATCAGGCTGTGAGTTTCAATCCAGTCACGTGGCCCCGGTAATGTCGCTGTCAGCTCTTTTTATCGACGTACCTGAGGCGAGATCCTGTACGACTATGACAAATTGATGACAGGCGAATGGTTGCAGATTAGGGGTTCTCTGAACCACCTACCAAGGTCAATCTTGACAGTGATAACTGAGTTGCGCGCGACGCATGCGAGAAGGGGTCATAACTTGGAGCAAACAGTCCAGGCAGTACTGGACAGGTAAGAACATACGACTGATTAGTGAGTACCAGAGGCCTCCTCTAGAGACCTACAAGCTTTCAAAGTTCGGTTTAATTAATGTCATGAGGATGAATGGCTAAATATTATCGACTGTTAAGATACTTATAACATCTAGACAGCATCAAGCTATGTCGCTCTATCAATCTCTGCTTACAGTATTATCCACTCCATTAAGTAGATCAAACTTCTTAAACTGCCTTGCAGGAACGCGCCTCTGGAATAGGATATCCAACTCCTCAAATGTACGACCTTGACTCTCGGGAAGTCGGAAGTAGCACCAGACAAGACACACAAGACTAATTCCACCAAAGAGGAAAGCCGTCTTACTACCCCAATTGGCCTCATCAGTATTGAGCATCAGAGGCATGACGATCGTGAAGACGACCGAAGCCGCGGCCTGAACTGCTGTAGCCACAGCAATCGTCTTTTCTCTGAGACGCGTAGCTGAGATCTCGGAAATGATGACGAAACAGATGGGTCCGACTGTCATTTGGTACACAAAGGTCCAGATATCCATAAGCGTTGCAGTGGCCCAGATAGCAGCGCTGCTGGTGCTGGAGATGCTGATGAATCCGATGATGAAGAGGAGAGTTGTCATGACTGTCATGCCCGCATTGTAGATCGTTCGTCGACCAAGTTTAAACTATTCAATCTATTAGCTGAGGCCTTGGAGGATTGTGGGGTTTACACGTACCCAGTTCAGTAGGAACCACGATAGAACGGTACCAGTGAAACCCAGAGCGGTGTTACCAACACCCACTAAAATACCAAGTTAGCATGCCTATAATCTTTGGCTTCTTGGAATACATACTGTTAAATGCGTCCGAGGGATCCAGGCCGGCCTTTTGGAAGAAGTATGTCGCATATCCAATAAGCGGGTTTCCACCAATGACCTGGATAAGGTAGACCATGACTGAGATCTCAGTGCGGACCAGATTCGCACGCTTGAAGCACTCCATCCACGATGTTGACGACTCAATTTCCTGCTCGAGAAGATCTGTTTGTTCAATTCCCACAAGAGCCTTGTCGATATCGGGTCTGTTGGTGGTCGAGGACAGACCCATGAGTGCAGAACGTGCTGCCTCGCGTCGGCCCTTGCGAACCAGCCAGTACGGACTTTCAGGGGCGAAGGGAAGACCAGCGAGAAGGATTGTTGGCCAGACCCATTGGATCGCAAAAGGGATCTTGTACGCCCACTCGTCCATACGGGTCTCTACACCAGCCGCGCAGCCTTGGGCGATGAATTGGCCGATGACAAACGCCATGTTGATGGAAGTGGTGAGGAAACCTCTCAACGCAAGAGGGCACACCTCTGAAGCGTAGGTTGGTGCAATAACGACGTAGAAACCATAAGCCAGGCCGCCGAGAATCTCGCCTGCGCAGAGCATACCGATGCTTGTAGAGAAGAACTGAACAAACACCAGGGCAATAGACCAGACACAACAGAAAGCCAATGTCTTCTTTCGACCAAACATCTCGAGAGGATAACCACTGGCAAGTGCTCCCAGAATCTGACCGATTGGATTGCCCATTCCCAGAGCCGTTTGCCATGGCGCAGAAACTTCGTAGCCGTCGCCGCCATGGACCTTCTCGCCATACTTTGTCTGGAATGCGGGTAGGGCGTAGAAAGAAGTGATGATCTGGGCATCAAAGCCCGCCATGATAACAGCAATGCCGAAAAACAGAGCCCAGAAAACGGCCCATGGATACTGGCGAGCGGCCTCACGGAAGCCGAGGTTGTGCTCTTCAACGGTGAGGTCGCGGGTGGCGTCGATCTCGAGGAGTTCAGACCTCTTCAGGTCTGATACCTCATGATTATCCCTATTGGCTTCTTTGTCTAAGGATGCCATTTTGAAAATGTAGTTTGATGAGAATAGTAAGGGAGTTTGACAGGCCAGACAAAGTGATTCTCGTATAACGGCGAAGACCGGTGTTTAAGTATCTATAACACCAAGAGGTATCTGGCTCGCTTAGCCTTATCACTGGCTCTACGGGACCCGACCTGACAATATTGAACTACTGTCAACACCCCGCAGATATGCGTGCATGAAACAGCATCTTATTCCCATATTGGTAAAATGCAACACGCCAATGCAACGTTTCTTGGCACCTTACGATAAGCAGACAATAGCTAGACAATCATGGCACCAAAATGCGGGGAAAGATATCGCGTGTTGAGTCCGGCATTCGCACCGACTGTTTGCCGGTCATCGTGTCTAGACCAGGTTAGCTAAGATATCGTCCATAAATTTGAAAGAGTCCTTCTCGTTCATCAATACCCTAGTCAACAGGAAAAGACACAGACAAATCAACCCCTCTCACGCGACACAAGATGGTTGCAACCGGCCCTTTATTCTCGCCAGACCTGATTGGAGCTGATGTCGTATCATCGTTCCCTCAAGGTTACACGATTCGACCACTAGAACGCGGAGATTATGCAAAGGGATTCCTCGAATGTCTCGGCGTCTTGTCTGATGTAGGAAATGTCTCCCAGGATCAATTCGAGGAAAGGTTCGATTGGATGAAGACACAGGGCCAAGGGGTGCATTTCCACGTGGTTATCGAACATGAGAACCGAATTGTCGGAACTGGAGCTATCATCGTAGAGAGAAAGTTGTAAGTCTTCTTATTGGCTACTGTACTATCTTGATGCTAACTTTATGTCAACAGCATTCACAATCTTGGGCTGATTGGCCATATTGAGGAAATCGCAATTGGGAAGGATTTCCAAGGCAAAGGGCTAGGTCTCAAATTACTGGCCAGCCTGTCGTCCATTGCAAAGAATGTCGGGTGCTACAAGACGACTCTGGGAACGAGCCCGGACAACGAGCCGTTCTATGTCAAATGTGGCTACAACAAGTCGGGAAACATCATGAACCAGTACTTTGAAGAGCCCAAGGAACCCTACTATCGGGGATAAGTGCGATAGATTATCATCTTCAATAGATGTAGCTACCCCGGATATTCATGGTGATCTCGACTAAAAGAAGCTAGACTAGTCTAGACACCGGTGTTCTTGTCCGATGTTTGCCGGTTCGCCGGTATCGCGTTTCACTTTCACCGACTGAAGATCAATGGATTGGAAATTGATAAGAGCCTATCAGGGTCGTTCCATTTCTCAAACGTTGCATGATTTAGTTATCTCCAACTCATTGACGCGGGGAAATTTATTTGATAGCGTGTGCGTGACTGTCGCGTAGTGCTGTGTAACAAGCTACCAGAGCCGAACATCCGTAGCTACGTATTAAAGAGAGCCCTTGCAAACACAACTGAAGATAGCTCAAAGTCATTATCTGCAATCATCTTTTGGTATCTGTCTTCTAGTTCATCATGGCACCCCATGCCGAGCAGGATGAGTCTAACCCTGTCATCACTCGCCTTCCACCACTAGCACGTCCAGCCTTTTCTGCCTCGCCTCCACGTCTACTAATCATTGGCGCTGGAAACCGTGGTAAAGCGTATGCCGAGGCCATTAAAAACTCAAGTAACGGCGTCATCGTCGGCGTCGTAGAGCCTATCGCTCTAAAGAGACGGCATCTCGGTCGCAAATACATCTGGGGCACACGAGACCCGACTCCCGGGGAAGAGTTCAACGACTGGCCAGAGTTTGTCCAATGGGAGCTTAACCGACGACAAAGAGTCGCTTCTGGGGCAACAGATCTCCCTGATGGTGTCGATGCAGTCTTCGTTTGCGTCCAAGATGGCATGCATAAGGATGTTGTCCTTGGTCTTGCACCGCTGAAACTTCACATCATGTGCGAGAAGCCTCTAGCGCCCAATCTGGAGGATTGCATGGCTATCTATAACAGTCTTTCGCCCGATTCCTCAGGATGCTCAGAAAAGCTGTTTGCTATCGGCCATGTCCTTCGTTATAGTCCTCATAACATCATGATGAGGAAACTTTTACTCGAGGACAAGGTCATCGGAGATATCATGGCTGTTAATCACACAGAGCCAGTGGGCTGGTATCACTTTACACACAGTTATGTCCGGTAAGTTGTTAAGTGATTTGTTCGCTCAAGAGATAAAGACTGACCACATGATAGAGGAAATTGGCGCAATGAAAAGGCGGCAGCTCCTTCACTCCTCGCCAAATCATGCCACGACATGGATATCCTCTACTGGATTCTGGCAGCCTCGCCTCCCGGCTCTGATAAGCCAACCCATGTTCCCAAAGACATAAGCTCTTCGGGATCCCTCCAATATTTCAGAAAGGAGAGAAAGCCCATCGAAGCAGGAAACGCCACCAATTGCTTGTCATGTGCCTATGAGCCATCGTGCCAATTTTCGGCGAAGCGAATCTACACAGGGGCTGATCTGAAGAGTCAGCAACAAGAGCACTTTTGCACAGTTGTCGCACCGGAGATAGAAGACTGTGTTCCAAATGCTGGGACAGAAGCAGCTAAAAAGGCTATTCTCTCTAAACTCGCTGAAGATTATTCAGAAGATACCCCAGCAGAAGAAGTCAGCAAGAGAAACACCTTTGGACGTTGTGTATACGAATGCGACAACGACGTCTGCGACAACCAAGTCGTGACGCTTTCCTGGGACGCCGACCCCATCGCAGCTCCTTGCGAAACACCACTGCAGGCTCTCAGTGGCAGAGGTAGCAAGACAGCTACATTGCACATGGTTGCTTTTACAGAAAAGATTTGTACGCGGTTCACGCACATCTACGGTGTTCACGGAGAAATGTACGCCGATAGTTCCTCGATTACAGTTACGGACTTTAGGACGTGCAAGAAGACGGTCCACTACCCCCATATTCCCGAGGGCGGCGGTCACGGTGATGGAGATGAAGGATTGACGAGGCAGTTTGTGCTGGCGGTTGATCGTGTGAAGAACCATGGTGAGAAGGTGTCGACGGCTCAGCGAGAGTATATCAAGTGCAATCTGAGGGATGTTATTATGAGTCATAGTATGGTGTTCGCTGCTGAGGAGGCAAGAAAGGGAAGGAAAGTTGTAGATTTTCAAGAGTGGTTTGAGAAGGAGGTCATGATAAAGTTAGGCGCTTAGATACTTCGAGTATAGACTCTCGTGAGGACGATCTATGAATGTCGACTCATTCGATCTAAAAAGAGATCTATGAAACATTAAGGCCCCAGGTCTATCCAGAGGCCAAAATCGAAAAGCTATTTGAGCCTACAGCGATCTTGCAGCGTTAAATCAAAGTGTTCCAAGGACACGAAACGTTCATAGCTCAAATGGGTTATAATAATATGGTAACGCTTTTCATCTTCAAATAGTAATCCCAAGAGGGCAGCAACTGTAGCAGTATAAACCTGATACCTAGTTTGATACTCATGCTAATAAGGCCATAATGCTATATAATTGAATACGTTCTCGACTGAGGAATAGCAAGATAAATCTTTGCAAAATTCGCAATAATCGTGTGTGGTAGCCTGACAGAGCTGCTAACACTGCAGGTGATCATCTCGTCTTTGACGTTTACCATATACTTGTTGCCACTGTCGCCGAAACCCATGCTGATAGTATATATTACTGCAAAACATTGTAAAATTCGATAGAGGCGCAGATAGTCCTCTTCCGTAGCCTGCTCATATATGTTGAATAGTCAAGCTATAAATCGCCAATTCTCCTTTCCTTTTTAAATATGCAAAACCCAAGTATCCCAAATCATTAAAAGTCCAAATCGCTAATATATATCATGCCTCGCTCATCTGCTGTCGAAGTTGTTTTTGAAACTCGTACTTCTTCTCTCGTCGATTATTCTCCCTGCTTCGAAACTGGTCTCTGCGTCTCCTTTCCGCTCTGGTACTTAGTAACGGTCCTTGAGGACTCTCCCAGTCCAACGGTACTTCTTGGAAGATGATGGGTGTCCAGACTGGCAAGAGACGCTTTCCGTAGTGACCGTTTGATGTGGGAAGAATATTCCAGGTTTCGTCGGTTTGGATATCGCGACGCTCAACTGGCACAAAGGCAGATGGCTCTGGGGGATTCAGTTTTAGGTAAGAAACCTTTCTGTCCCGATCAGAGCGCCACTCTCGGTATTCAATCTCTGCGTGCGTAGCCTGCTCGTCGTTCAATTCGAGATCATATGCTTCTTGCCCTTCCAACAACGGCGGTTGTGGTTGCGTGGCATATCTGGGCTCCCATTCTCTAAGCTTGGTGTGGCATTTTTCCAGCGCTGACCAATGTCTTTCAAGAGCCTTGACCCTCGAGTGAAGATCATGAGGCTCATCAGGAATAGGAGCTCTCCGTCCGCCTCTACGCGCAATAGCGCTAACAGTATCTCTAATATCCGTCTCGCGGAGGACCAACCAGGTCAAATCGCGACGCGTTTCAAGACTGCGCAGCAGCTTCGAGCAGAGGTTGTAATCGTCGCCGGGGAGAGACGTCGGAACCATCAAGTCGCGCAGGGCGCGGTCGATGTAGCGGACTTCGCAGAGGGTGTTTTCGAGACGGGCATCGTTGGGGATATCTCTGAAGGGATTGCAGCGCTCGAGAAAGGCGCTCCCCACGCGGGTGTTGGAGGTGCTGTCGCTGAGGGGTTTAAGGTTGATGATGCGCCCCGCAGGAACAGGGACGCTGCGGGCCTTGAAGACGTTGAGAAAGCCTCGGATGGCGCTCATGATGCATTTTGTGATAAAACGAGCATTTAATGAGAGTGTGGGAAGTGGAACAATCGAGAGAAAGGGAAGAGAAAAAGAAGGAGGGGGATATCGGGGAATAAAAAGAGGCAAAAAAGATAGGAGAGAGAAAAAGATACTTGTTTTCTAAAACCCTCTACTTCCCCAAGAGGTGAGAGATGACGGGCTTGCGGGCTTCATCCTTGTCACATTCCGTTTTGCTCCGCTTGTACCTTTTTCGATGCGATTCGGACATTGCCGCGTGCTTTGACCAAGGAGGAATAAAAGTCGGTGAATTAAAAGACAACTCATCAATTAAAACAGACTTTCCCTGTATATTATTTAATTCTAGTTATTGTTACAAATTCCCTCAATTTTTGAGTCTTCTTTTGTCTCGAAAAAATGGATCGACAATCGCATGCAACCAATTCGTACAGGTACAGGTACAGGTACAGTACACCAA
This sequence comes from Fusarium subtropicale, assembly GCA_003670145.1. Classification (NCBI taxonomy): domain Eukaryota; kingdom Fungi; phylum Ascomycota; class Sordariomycetes; order Hypocreales; family Nectriaceae; genus Fusarium; species Fusarium subtropicale. Next base: position 9,377 of record QRAA01000218.1, on the reverse strand, counting down.
CTTCCCCGCGAAAAAAAAAACCAAGAGACCCGTACCAAGCCCACCACTTAGGCTTAGGCTTAGGCTTATTCCATTACGATCGAGCCCGATTCTCTGCTTCGTACAGTTGATACGTGTAACTGCCCCATTCATCTTGCATAGACTCAGCATCAATCCTGCTTCGTGTTCCTTGATCTTCGATCCTTTGGGCTCGGAATGAAAGAGTTTGCCCTCCTCCAACACAGCCAACGATGCGACCGTCGCCAAGGAATTCCATCCACCCTTTGTTGGTGTTGCCATACATGACAGGTCCCAGATCTTCACGACCCCGCCATGTGAATTCGAGTCTATCGTGCGATGATCTCATAGGGCGCTGGTTGAAACGCAGCACACCTTCATACACGCCGAGGTTGAATTGTCCCCAGAGTTTGTTACCCTCGAGTGTCAGACACAGCTCGAAGCTGTCGGGGTCGTAGTGACTCCACTGTTCTGTAACGTCGCTCCAGATTATCTCGTAGTCACCATTGAGGAGGCCCAAAGGCTCAAGTCTGTCATCGTCGTCTGGCTCGCTGTCATACGAGCGGTAGCTGTTGCTCGGAGAGTGTCCGTCGGAAAGGTAGTAGTCTTGATCTTGATGTGGAAATTCCGAGTATGGGGGTGGAGCATCAAAATCGAAGCCGCCAGTTGATGGGGCGGGGATCCGGCCCCGGCCCGCGAAAGCGCCGCCTCGACGCGCCGTTTGCTTGGTCCGCGGCGGTCTAGTTGGCTCTGAGGCACTTGCGTTTGCTGCTGCATTGCCTGCATTGCGACCAGGCCCTTGAGAGCTGCCTCCTCTGCCGCTACAGCGGGCGGTTTCTTTCAGACGTGGCTTTGCTGGCGTTGTGGATTCTGTCGCTGGTTTTGCTGGGGCTTTTGTCGTGGCCTTTGTGGTCTTTGCGGTCGCTTTCGCTGGCGTTTTCGGTGGAGCTTTTGGTTTAGGGGTAGCGATTTTGCGAGCTGGCGCTGTAGCCTTTGGGATTGTTGTCTTTGTCTTTTTAACGGCGGTAGCATTGTCGTTGTCGGTTGCCTTTCTCTTGTTTCCCGCTGTAGCCTTTGTCTCCGCTTTAGCGACCGGTGGTTTGGCAGCAGGCTTACTGCTTGCCGCGCCCTTCTTTGCCTCGCGATCGTTCTTTGTCCATTCTTTCTTGAGCTTGGTCTCAAGCTTGGTGACATTTGCAGGCACCTTTAGGCCACCCGCGTTAACAGCGTCAAAGAGCCGCATACGCGCGACCGCCTTTGTCTTTGAGGGCTGGAGGCCATAGTGGATGAGTTGGGCTTCGAACCAGTGCGCGGGGTGGTCCTTGTCGTTGCCCGAGGAAAAGTGTTCCTTGAGCTCGGTGGCTGTAGCGCGTCGATGGCGGTTTTGGCCCGAAGCTTGGGCGAAAAACACTCCCTCGGCGAATGCGAAGCCGTCTTCTGCGACAGGAGGTGCTCCTGCCCAAGTGCTGGCTGCGGGTACCTTGGGCATCGTGGGCAACGGATTTGGTGTGTTTTTGAGGAAGACGTGTCTGATGGCGTGTCAAATGAGGGGCGATCCGGAAATGAAGGTATCGTCATTTCCTCAGGTGCTGACCAAACTTTTTTTTTGCTTTTTAGGGGTTATGCACCGCACCTGGCGGGCACTGGCAGTGCAGGGAAATTATCCATTATCATTACAATAATGTCGATATATAGTTATGCAAATGTTAGTTTATGATGTCTTATCTGTAGATCTATCCCTGATCCGAAATTAGCAGCATCCTCTGTTTAATTAATTGGAAATTATCCTGAGGTGATGTACAGGGTAACGTTTGGCAATACCCAACAAGCCTTACACGTTCACCACAACAACCGATTACAGCAGACAAGTCTTTCAAAACGCTACAATCCACAAGTACGTTGTCAATGAATTTGAGCCACAAAGGTCGTCATGGACCAACCTACTGTCATGAGAACGAGACTACAGTGCCATCTCTACCCGAGTTGTTGATCCAAACCATGATTCTGGATTGACTTGTGACACAACTAGTGATTATATATTGTGTGGACGCAAAGACGGCTGAACTCCCCGTTTATGAGGCAACTCTTATGATCAGGGTGCTGCTTCTGAGGACTTTCGTCTTTACAAGGCAATATTAAGTAGATAACGAGGGTGGCACTGGAGGGTGACTGGGATACAGTCATGTCGACTCTGTGGATGAGAAACATTCTATTACTTTCTAGTATGGCGACATCATGGAGTAGAACAGTTGTGCGAGTATCAAGTCCTTTGAAAAGGAAGTAGGCAGATGTACTAGGTAAGACAAGAGGGCTATCGAGTGTCGTTTTGTGTGTCTGCCCCAAGGTACTCCCCAACCTACTCTACGTCGAGTTTATTTGTGCCCAAGATTAGGTTAGAAACCCTAAATGTTGATGATTAACATTATATTCAAGTTATTCTTATTGATCATTTCAAAACGAACAACGGTCGGTAGTTTCCAAATACATCCATATATGGTTCTCCTCATCCGGTGTTTCTTAATCTCCAGCCTGTGGCCAAGTTAATTCGCTGCACAGCGGCGGTCAATATGACCAAAACGAATGGTAGTGTTGCAAGATGGGCAATTCGCCTACTTCAAATGCTGTGTATGGGTTGCACCAATGCAAGTCAGCCGAGAGATGTTTGCATTATCAGCCAATAACTCATGTCATGAGGCCACTATTTTGTGTTGCACTCCTGGAGTGGGGTAGTTGCAAAATGGCAAGTTACATATCAAAAGTTCAACGTAACATATGCATGTAGATCCGTATAATATGGGGTCTGGGGAAGCTTCTCCAACATTTGTGTCTTTATTTTTAACCTTAATATCAAATAATTCAATTCCTCGCCAGCGAACTGTCCTATAATTTGCGGCTATCATGTCGAAAGAGTTGAAGCATAGTGAAGCTGTTGGCCAGCATATTGACAATGGCGGCGAGGACAGCAAAGGAAACACACAAACTCCCGAAGCTATAGCAACAGCGCTTGGTGCCGCTGGCGCAGTCCCTTCACCATGGGGTCGTGGACACATCCAACTTTACATGGCCTGCGCACTCATCTATCTATGCTCGACCATGAACGGCTACGATGGATCACTCATGGGCTCTCTCAACGTGCTTCCTGAATATCAAAACTACTATGGCTTGGGAAAAAGCGGATCGACTTCGACGGGTTTGGTCTTTTCCATCTTTCAGATCGGCCAGATGGCGGGTGCCTTGTTTACTTGGATCTGTGACTGGCGAGGTCGGAAGATCACTTTGGTTGTCAGCTCCTTCCTTGTGTGTGCATCGGCAGTTTTCACTGCTGTGGCTCCGACTTTGTCCTCCTTCATTGGAGCGCGATTTCTTCTCAGTTTCTTTTCGACGATCAACGGTGTTGCTGCGCCGATGCTTTTGGTTGAAATCGCCCCGCCGTTACATCGAGCAACGGTAGCGGGCATATACAACACTCTGTGGTATATGGGAAGTATTATTGCTACCTTTAGTGAGTTCTCATCTATCATTTCGAGGTCTACTACTGACTCTGACATAGCTCTGTACGGAGCCAACATCCACCTGAGTGGCAATATCAAGTGGCGACTCCCCCTGTGGCTACAGATGCTCTGCCCAGGCTTGGTCTGTCTTGGCGGCTGGTTACTCCCTGAAAGTCCAAGATGGCTGGTCGCCCAAGGAAGAGAGCGAGAGGCCCGCGACTTTATTGTCAAGCATCACGCCAACGGTGACGCCGACCATCCAATTGTCGCCATCGAGATGCACGAGATCCGGGACTCACTCTTGGAAGTGCAAGGCCGTTCGCAATGGGCTTGCTTTGACTTAAGAAGTCTTTACAAATCTCCTGCTCGTCGATATCGTCTTTTGCTCGTTATTGCCATGTCTTGGTTTGGGCAATTCTCGGGTAACAACGTTTCAAGCTACTATCTTCCAATTATGGTGCAAAACGTTGGAATCACGTCAACTAACCTCATTTTACTTTTGAACGCGTTTTACGCATTGACCGGATGGATTGCTGCTACGATAGGAGGTATGATATGTCTCATAACTACGACAAGAAGTATACTGACTCTTTCTATAGCACGTCTTCACGATATTGTGGGAAGACGTAAAATGTTTATGGGTTCTTGTCTGGGAATGTCAGTATCTTTGGCGATTGTTGCTGCTACTGCCGCCGAGTATGAACGTTCCGGAAGCGTACCATCAAGCTCGGCCAGCATCGCATTCATCTTTATTTTTGGTGTCATCTTTGCCGTTGGATTCACTCCTATGCAGCCCATTTACCCTGCCGAGGTTCTAGCCAGTGAGTTCATAACATTCTTCTTGAGTATTAAGATTACTGACCAGAGTAGATGACATGCGAGCGAATGGAATGATGGTATTCATGATCACCTCTGGCTGCGCAAGCTTTGTCAACACATTTGCGGCTCCTGTTGCGATGGAGAATATCCGTTATTGGTTGTAAGTAAATACCCTACAACCGCAGTACTTTGCCACTAAAAGATTTCCCACAGTTATGTATTTTTCGTATTCTGGGATTTGTTTGAGTTTGCGTTTATCTACCTGTTCTTCGTTGAGACCAAGGGCCGTACCCTTGAGGAATTAACTGTAGTCTTTGAAGCGAAGAATCCTCGCAAGGCCAGTACTAGATCGCTCTAGCCGCTTTGCCTGAAGAACCATCTCCATGTACCTATATATGGAGACAATGATGATTGTGTGGTCTCCTACCAAAAGAGCGCTGTTGAGAATTCAAGATTCGTTGTCAAAATGACAGATTGGGTCATGTGGAAGAATAGCACTGCGCATTGTAATAGGTGACCCAGGCCAACTGTATGTCTTTTAAAAATCTGGTTCTAACATGAAGTCGCTCGAACATGAGAGCTAGCATTGCCAGTTATTCGCCAAGCCACGCCTTCAACTGCTTCAGTTGACTTTCTGACCCCAAAACGTCTGCAGATGGTGACCCATCTTCGTTGCGTCGGAAAGCTAATCGGATGATTGCGCCAATCTGGCCTGCGGCTTCAACTTGTTCTTGTATTATGCGGCGAGCATCCTCGCCTTCAATTCCAGTGGAAACCCAGAACTCGTTCCAGAAGATGTCTTGTAGCTGCTGCTTGCATGCATAGTCATGCCATCCATCTTGGGTCATGAATCCTGTGGCCCAGAAAAGTATATCTAGATCCAGTCCCAACGGTAGAATTGATGGCATAGACCAATCGATGATACCGGTGATTTCAAAAGTATCCTCATTGACCAGAATATTGGTTACGGAGAAGTCGTTATGGGTGAGGACTTGTGGGTAGTTCTGTCCGAAGAGAGTGGGAAGGACTTCCATGAGCTTTGAGAGAATCGACTCTGATAGAACGGGCGGCGATTATTCCGCAAGTCTGGTCAGTCTTTTCTGTACTTCTTGTTGCTTAAAGGCCAGGTCTTTGTCTTCAATTGGCTGAGCGTTGGGCAAAGACCGCGCAAAGTAACTTGAAGTCATTAGCAAGACTACATCTGAAGGGATGTTATATTGGATGAGGGTTACCGAGCCAGGTGCGTTACGAAGACTCCCTGCTTGGACTGTGTGTTTGGATCCAGTTCCACCTCGAAAGGTTGAACTTGGATATAAGACGACCCACGCAGAAAAGGCATAGAATAGATGAGAAGAGGTGGAGTGGTTTCCTTGGTTTCGCCGTGGTAGGTTGACTCGGGAATAATGTCGCCATGAATATATTTAGCCCAGGAGTCCATAGTCTCTATTAGCTCTGCCCTCTCTTCTCGGAATGACAAAACGATATCTTGTTGTGATTCAGGGCGCCCACTGCAGATGACGGTGTAGCTCATTGAGCCTGGACGATCCACGAGGCTGATCGTCGAAGCGCCCGAAATCGACCGTGCGACTTCGTCAAATTGTGACTGCGATGGGAAGTTTCGGTTGGCGAAGAAGCGGTCCGTTGCTTGTTGAGCCCAAGATGAGACGGTCATTATCACAAATGTTGTTGATCGTTGACGACAGAAAAGGTAGAAATGCGAAGAACTTTGGTTGGTTGAAAGTCCGAGTTTTAATCTCACTCAACCAATAGGGTGCTAGCACGGAAAAAAGCAAAAAAATGAGGTTCTGCCCGGGCTCGAACCGGGGACCTTCTCGGTGTTAACGAGATGTCATAACCAACTAGACCACAGTACCTATTACTGTTTGATGAAAGATAACTGCCAGAATGCAACCCTTTAGGCAGATACCTCTCATTTCAGCCGCCATTAGGAGAGGAGACTATTCTCACCAGTTGTATACGAGTAGGGTATGGAAGGAGGTTTTTGGGATAGTTGATTTCTTGTTCTTAGAACCAATTCACCACTGATGAATCATGTTCTGGAAACAATACTTGAGGAGAGGTTTTCTATCGCGCTTGTTTATCGGTCCTGCTCGCTTGTTGACATGCACTTTACAAATCACATAAAACACTTGGGCTAACGGCCTTCAGGCTTTTAGTCTTAAAACTATCAATAAAGTTCATAATGTCTCCTCTATTAGAACTAGAAACCATTGTTGGATAAGCCGGGATCGTTCGTAGCAACTGGCGTGAACTCAAGTTTCTTGATCAACTCATCAGCCTCTGCAATTCTCGCCTTTGCTTCATCGATTGCCTTGCGCAGAGCCGCGATATCAGAGCCTTTGACACGGACGTCATCAGAAGTAGACGAAAAGCCCTGCCAAAAGCCTGTTAGCTTCACTATCACTATGTCTGGAATAGATGCGGAATTTGTACCTTGCCCGAAGTAGGCTGGAATCCTCCTTGTTGAAAGCCTTCTTGTTGGAAGCCAGTCTGTTGGAAACCTCCTTGCTGAAAGCCTCCCTGTTGAAAACCATTTTCGGGTTGAAAGCCTTCCATTTTGAAGAATGATGTGATACGAAACTGAAGGGATGTATGAAGAATGATAATGGGTATAGAGACAGTATTGTTTGTTATTCGGTGCAGAACTTGATGTAGATGTTATGAGGCTAACCCGGCCCTGGGGGACGAACAGACCTTTATATCTATGAACGCAGATAATTCCTCATGTGACAGAACACAAAACGGCGGTCTCTCTACCTTAAAAATAGTCTCTGTGCATGCAATCTCACGTGGAATTCTCTAAGCTTCGTTCGGAATGCATAAACATTGCATGGCGCGGTGATAGACCAATAGTCGCGGTCATGAATCACAAACTCGGATCTTGGCATTGGTGATAGCCCAGTGATGGAAGAATCTAGGTCTTTCAAAGAGCTGCAAAAAAAGAGGAGAATGTACCCGGTGCTTGCATTGGTCACGATAGTGCTTTTTGTGGCTGGCTGATGAATAGTCTTGTCTCGGGCAACTCTGAACTTCTCTAAGCGAAGGAACCTGGAGAAAATATTGTTTCAGACCAGCCAGCCGAGATACCGTTGTCACGGGCCGTGCGGGAGCGAACTAAACTCTAAAGAAAAAAATTGTTCCAGAACAGGCAGCCTTAGCCTCCTCACTAATACGATTCTAGTAGTATGGTCGATCGTTTCAGCCAGCCCAGATCTTGCCACTGTTCAGAATTGGGAGGATCAACTGACCGATTAATTTGTTAAGAAATCCGGCCCCGAGATAAGTAATATGACGGTAGATTTGGGGATAGAATTGGATTGCAAAAGAGTGATCTAGACCTCGATAGTCTCTCGACATGACTTGTAGAGAAGGTTGAGGACATATCACCCATAGCCCTGTCTCTCCTGCATCGTTCCAATATTAGTTCGTCTCACCTTGCGCTATTGGAACCTGCATATTTGGCTCCCGGATAGAGCGACTTCATCCCTAAAGCCGAGCCACGATGCGGGATCTGTCCAGGCTCAGAACATCACCCGATTAGGCGATATTGTTGTCTTGACGACGGCTGAATAGAGTACGGTAACGCCCTCGATAGCTTAGTCTTACTCTTCGTTCCGTATCTCCACAATGTCGGCCGACAACAGTGTGCCAGTCAATATGACAACACATGCCTGACTTGGTTGATGCCGGGATTGAGAATGTGATATCTGCCAACTAGTTTATTACACCCGGCCGCTTTCCCATCATCATTGATAAGGCCCACGGCCATCTCAAAAATCTGTGTAGCTTCATCATAACCAGAACACTGAGCAATCATGGATGAAGAATTCGAAGCTGCAGTGGAGGCCGTTCGCAAGCAAAAGCAGGATTACTTCCTTCCTCCACATTGGGATGGAAAAACGGTCTTCCTGAAGAATGCCAAGTCTGGAACCCGTCTGGATCTTTTTGCCGGTATGTTTCTTCAAAGCCCCATGCTTTTACCCTGACTGATCACGAGTAGGTGGCAGAGCTAACGGTACCGCGATAAATGGCTGGCAATCGAACGGATCTCCAGCACAACAATGGAAGCTTGAAAAACTTGGCAACTCAGTATGGAATTCCTGGGCAATTCGAAATGTTGCCTCCGGTCGTACGTTACACCATGCTCTCTACATTCTTTTATTTTGCTCACTCTTTCGGCACTTAGTATACCTGACGCTTTGGGACACTTCGCCAGAAAATGGTACTCGAATCGTTGGTTGGGAACGAGCGATCCCAAAAAAAGACGGTGGTCTGTTTACTATTCAATCATCTATAGAAAGATGCAATTTTCCAGGCTTGCAAGAGTGGCTTATTCTGCCCAAAGGGATGGACCAAGGGAGATGCCTGTAAGACCCTTCCCGCTTCGCTCGTTGTCTTTTCAAAAGGTATATATTAACCCTTTGTTCAGTATTCAAAACGCTATGACCTATCAGTATCTAGATCTTCACCTAGGCTTACAGGAGAACGGGTACGTAGAAGTGGAAACATTCAGTATTCTTGATTTCAGCTGATGATTAAAAACTTTTAGGACCCGAGTTCAGGGCTGGCAACGCGAAGAGCCCATGGGGAATCAAGTGTGGAAGATTGAGGATGCTATGATCGAGGATGCTACAGCTGGGTATTCTGCGTTTGACATGATTTTAATGCAGGCCCTGGGAGCTGAAATACCTCTAATATCATAAATGTACATAATTCCTTGATGAGATCTGCTCCATCAATTGGCAGTGGATCAGCTAGGTAAAGGGTTAGTTAATATGGGAAATCAAATCTGCTTTTTCTTATTTTAGGTAGCTTATGAAAAACTAGTAGATACTGAGAATATAATTATATTAGCATATATAATAGTAGTTATAATAGAGCTAAGTTATATTTATAGCCTATAGCCTTAAAGGTATTATATTTATTATATTATAACTTATAACTAGGTAATTTATTCTTTTTATATATTATAAATTACTTATATTACTTTATAGTATTACCTTTAATATTAAGATAACTTTATCTATTTACTAAATAATAATATATAAT
>QRAA01000217.1:0-51511 GCA_003670145.1 Fusarium subtropicale | reverse complement strand
ATTATATAAAAAATACTATATAATTCTATCTATTTTATAAGTATTTTTTAAAAGAGATTTAAAAAGTAGAAATTAGTGGTATTTCGCAGGGAATTTTGAAATGGGTCAGAACTTTTGCACGGAACTGTACATACGACAGCCCTGTGATGAAATGACAAGACATGCTTTTCAGTGGCTGGGTTTATGCTTACCAGAGAAACTTCAGCCCACGCAAACGGATGGATTATGCCTTCTTTTGGTCGCTGTTGGTTGTTGATTGTCTGACGGTGGCGTCAGATGGACTGTCCATGTGTCTTGACCCTCGTAAAGATGATGTCCAAGTCTTGAGTTAGTGGGTGGTGATACAGTACTGCCAAACGCATCACGACACAACCAAGAACAGATCATTCCAAGATTCATTTCTACTTGTGGAACTCCTTTCAAGACCTTGCATTAATCCCGAATATTGACGAGATGCATGAGATACACACGGATCACACGGCAGACAGTGCCGTCGCATTTACGGCCCAACCAAGCAAATTCTGTTGCACGACTCCACGTCCACGCGAGGGGAACCACAGCGAATTGGGTCTTTGATGGGGTGTCAGATCCACCAAAAATCGTCTATTCATTATTGGGAGATTAGTTGATGATCGATACGAGAATGAGACGAAGAGAATTGGAAAGTGTATAACGTGAAAGGGGGATGGATATGCCTTGAATTTCTAAGCTACGAAGAGTGAAAAAATATTCGCAAATGTTGGCTTTGATATGGATACATGTCGATCTCATGTGGATTGTCCTATGTCATCTACTATGGGGTTTATCTATACCTCAGCGGTTCATGACTTGACTGGCCTATTAGTCTGGACATCCTCCACATTCTCATCGTCGATTCTCTTCGCACGGCTCGCAGCGATGCCCACATCCTCGACCTTGGAGAAATCTGCAATACCAAACACCTCGTCCATTCGTTCAAGCGAGATCTGCAGATCACGCATGTCAGTCTCCGCATATGTCCAAATAGACTGGGTCTACTTACACCCTTGGTCTCGGGGATCCAGTACGCGACAATGGCCATGAAAAAGTTGAAAGATCCAAAGATAAAGTATGCTCGGTACGGATCGTGCAGAAGCATTACTGGGGTTGACTTGGACACGGCAAGGTTGTGGACCCAGTGGGTGAATGATGCCAGAGCGACGTTGTATGCACGTAAGCGGTTTGTAGGGATCTCGGACACGTAAATCCAGGCTACACTGTTAGCAAAGCCCTTGTTCTTGACATGTATTACTCACAAACAGGTCCCCAACTCATATTGAAAGCCGCAGCAAAGATGTATATCATCGCTAATGCAGCGATGCCTGCTGGAGGAGGATGATCATTCACTCCAGGCTCAGGACCGAAGCGAAGGTACTAAATACGTCAGCTTGAGTCGAGACTTGTGCCAGGGATACTTACAAAGCCGATGAAGAACATGCAAAATGCTTGGATAGCACCACCGATCATGAAAGATTTACGACGACCGAGGGAGTCAGCCAGGAAGAATATGAAGATCAAGCATGTCACGACCTTGACTACGCCGTAGATCTGATGCTGTCAATAGATGTAAACTGGAAGCTGAGGGCGGGTACACTTACACCTTGTGCGAATAACGCCGTTGTGGTGCTCGAGAGTCCTAAACCTTTGAAGATCTAAATCGTCAGTATGGTATATCCTAACAAATACCACCTATAGAATACTCACAGTCGGGGCGTAGTAGTTGATAGCACCGGTCTAAATATCGTCAGCAACTCAGCAACAAAATCCCAAGTCAACACTTACACCCGTCCACTGTCCAAGCGTAACTATACCAACCGTCAAAAGCGCCCTCTTTCTGTTCCATGGTAACGTCCAGCACTCTTTCTGCAGAGCCCAAAACCCCGTATCCTGCATGACCGCCTTCTCTTGGTCGATCTGTGTCTTGAGCTCCAACAGCTCCTGCTGAATATACGCATGATCAACTGGCAACTTCCTAACGTCGGATAGCACAGCGCCAGCCTTTTCCCACTGGTCCCTAGAAGCAAGCCATCGTGGTGACTCTGGACAGAATAGCATGCTGACAAAGAGAAGCGCTGGACAGATGGATTGGCACCCGAGGGGAACCATCCAAGTTGCCCTGCCAGGGAGGTGTAGCAGGGAGCCATAGTTGATAAAATAGGCCGTCATGCCTCCTAGAACGAGGAGAAGTTGAAAGAAACCGACGAGAAAGCCACGAATGGCTCGGGGTGAGTTTTCAGATACATAAGTTGGTGCAAGCATTGTTCCTGCGCCGAGGCCAAGACCTTCGATGAAGCTGCCCTTTGTCAAAACCAAGAATACTGAGGAGACATGCCAACATACCGTCCGATGTAGAATGCAGAGAGATGGCCGTAGGAAAACGCTTGCATGATACCACCGATAAAACCCGTGATAGCGACAAGAAGAAGCGCAGGTTTACGGCCCTTGCGATCAGCAAATGGGCTGGAGAGGAGAGCTCCGCCAATGGCACCGGCTTGCATAGTAGTGACCAGATTACCAGCAAGGTCAGCGCGTGCTTGATCGGAACGATTATTAAGACCAAACTCCCTAGAAACGTATTAGTATCGAAGTTTGTCATTCGGGGCATGAGACAAACCGCTGAAAGTCTGGCATGGCGAGAACACCACCAATAATACCAGCATCAACGCCAAAGAGGGCTCCGGCGAAGCATGCCTTGTTTAGTTAGCAAAGGCGTCTGTCAAAGCTGATAGGGTAGATAATTACCGAAGCAGTCAAGGCGATTACTCGCCAGTTGTATATCTCCGGAGGATCAACACGGATAGCATCGTTGCGCACGATGCGCTTAAACATGCCATGTATCGTCATCTTTACTCTCAACACACTCCTTTCGGCAGTAGAGACACAGTTGGAGAGGATCTTGAAGAAACGGGAATAAAAGCTTACGAGAGCATCTTGTTTTAAGTAGTGGAGTCACGGCACGGTTGCATAAGTGCGAGCCTTGTTTATCATATTGCCTGGGATGAGATGTGATATCAATGCGGGGTTGTGATGGAGGCATGATTGTTTGTCTCTGTAGATCATTCTGGGGTCGTTACAAATCGGGGAGTATCGCTTGACGATCAGGTGGTGATTTGCTTCGGGGAGTGTCGGTTACGGATTGAAGAGTCTTGGTTGGATGGGAATCTCAGCCGCTGAGGCGATTACTGGAGTTGCTGGTCAGTGGATTCATGAATGCTTATTGTTGGGGATCTAGGGATCAATGGCTTTGGGCTTTATCGTATTGCTGCAACCTTTCGGACTTACCAAAGTGGGCTGCAGCCGACATGCAGCTTGTGCTGACGCCCAGGATCTGAGTGAAACATTTTACGAGGAACATACATGAGTGGGGAGTACCCCGATATGTAGACATAGCTGTGTGCTTACAAGGGCTCTAAAGCATGGAAACTGAAGAGATTGTGAGGGAACTCAAGACGATATACATGTTTTTATCCATTGTATATCTGAAGATCACGCTTTTTGATCTACTTTATTAAGTCTAGGTACCCCAAAGGACACCGGGACTCTTCCAAATCTGTTCCAACTCTGACCCGAGTGAAGGCGTAGGCCAGCCGCATCTCTTCTGACAAGAATCCAGCATTTCCAAGACAGCCTCCTTCTGACGAGGATCTTGCATAAACATTCCAGCTGTGAACCAAATTAGTAAAACACCAGATCTGTGTAATGTCGACCTACCAATGAACAGACATTGTGAGGATAACATGCTCGACGCATCTTCAGTAAGAGTCATGCCAATTCCACAAACCATGTCGATACTTTGTTGTATATCCTTTTGGCTCTTTAGCAAGCCCTGTATGCCGTCAAGATGTGGTTCATGAGCTGTGATGAGGATCCGTGAGCAATGATGCAGCTGCACCGCAAGCCCTATCTTCAGTCAGCTGCATAGATGCCGAGTTGATTAGAGATTACATACCGAAGCATTGCGGATGTATGAGATGCGGTTTGAAGACGTCGACTCCATACTGGCCCATAGAAGGCAAAGCAGAGAACTCAACCGTTAAGTGAGATTGCCATTCACTCAACATGTTCTTCAGCCCCTTCGCCCAGCCTATTCTCCTTGCCAGACCACCTTCCATGTCAATGGACGAGTCAACTGCGCAGAAATTGATAACCTGTGCCATGATCCACACAGCTCTTGAAGCAAGTTCATGATTATCTAGCTCTGCATATCCTTTCTTGGGCATCCAGGTGCTATACGTCCTCCTCTTCTCGCGGAAAGCAACCCATATATCTTGTCGCAGCCAAGCCCACCACGTCGTGCTCTCAAGACTGGATGTTTCCACCTCAATCTGCCTCGATCTTAATATCCGAAAGACACCTTGGAGGTGCTGCTGCCAGTCCTGTCGTGATCCACGTAGCATTTCATACGTTGACACCATGAGTGTTGTGGCCATTAGCTCCTGACTGTTCTGATACGTTGAGTACCGCATGGCCTTTTGAACATAGTGTAACGTTTGGTAGTAATACTGCAAAGCGATATTCTGATCAGGGCGTTGATTGGATGGAATGCTTTCATCAAGAGATCGGTGGTAGCTTGATAGTGCAAGGATGGCGTTGAGAAGACCGGCATTTCGCACAGCGAGATGTGGCACTCTTGTGGAGAAGGTTCTAGCTGGATCGAACAAGTCGAGCTGTATTTGTTAACGTCACGCATGGAGCAGAGGATTGATCAACCCACCCATGAGCATATCCTATGCAGGAAGTTCTGAAACAAGCCCTGTTCTTGATCAAGTAGTGAAATACTCTCGGAGGCCTGCCAGAGGCTCTCCTCAGAAGTATGCGAAGTGTGACTGTTTCGTCTGTTAAATATCTCAGGCTGTGTATCAATGGCCCTTGTTGCTCTCTGTAACGGAGTGATGTCGCTGTCGGCTTGACCGTCTGGAGATGTATCAAGAAGATCGCCTTGGAGAGTGTCTTCTTCCAGTATTTCTTCAGTTGGAGCGACGTTGGAAAGAATTCCGAACCATCGAACTGCAGCTGCGCTTGCGGATGAGGCTGGCGTTGTTGAAGCCGACTCTGACTGTCCTGTGAACCAGTCTGCTGCGTGAAGCTGATACTGCGACTGTACTGTTGTATCCGAGTTTAGACTCCCGAACTGTACTTGATCGTGAGATGCACCTGGCCCCAATGCTACATGGGATTGGGATGCAGCGATCGACCGAACTGTATGTGTGAGTTCATTTTGAGTGCTGATGATATGCCCCAACTGCCGGAGGATTTCCAAACTAGCTGGGTCAAATCTATGCAGTTCGTGTTAATAGTGCTAGTAAAACAAATCAGATATGAAGCGACGCACTGCGAATGGTCCTTTTCGGCATTGTCGTAAGAACAGTGAATATTCAATGATGCACAGAACCCACACGTAGGGTGTACATTGTCGCACTTGGTCTTCCTCGCGCGACATACATGACAAGCCTTCACACTTCTTTTACGAGGGTATTTCGGGTCTGACGTCGGTAGACGAGCCCTTTTGGGGCCGTTCTTTGTCTCTGTTGTGTCTGGCATTGTCTCTCGTTTTCTTTTGCGGGGATGAAAGGCGACAAAGAGATCAAGGATCGGGGAGAATTGATGGAAGTACCCGAGAATGAGGAAACAAAGAAGGAGCGGGGAATTTACAATGACTGCATTTCATGTCAGACAACATGTCTTGGCAACCGTTGGTTCCAGGGCGTCTTGTGATGGCAATTGGGCGTCGTGCATATTAGCTGCTGCGATATTGGTGTGTAGGTAACCCCTCACGGGGATTGTCGGGCCTGGAAATGTCAGTGAAGATCACAGTGGAAGACATAGTTGCGGGAATACGAAGCTAATCATAAGCACAGAACCTCAGAGATACTACAAAAGAGACATGTTCCCAGGAAACAAACATACCCAGTTTATAGATTGATCTTCATTGCTTCATCCTTCCCTTGTTTTCAGCTCATCATGGGTGACCTTGACCCCGACCAGCCACAGGCCTCAAACCCTGTCTCATCCTGGCAAACAGCCCATATGCACACGCGCCCCAGGTCATTTTCAACAGACATCCTTATCGTTGGGGGCGGTCTTGGAGGTGTTGCAGCAGCCCTGGGAGCCCTTCGCAGAAATCGTCGCGTTTTATTGACAGAAGAATACGAATGGCTGGGAGGTCAATTGACAAGCCAAGCTGTTCCGCCAGATGAACACACCTGGGTCGAACAATTCGGTGTTACGCGCTCGTACCGTGCTCTGAGAGATGGCGTCAGACAATATTATCGCGACAATTATCCCCTTACAGAAGATGCAAGGAGGAGGCCCCAGTTGAACCCTGGTGCTGGACATGTCAGCAAGCTTTGCCATGAGCCGAGAGTTGCAGTGGCTGTTATTGAAGCCATGCTGATGCCATTTATTGGCAGTGGCTTACTGGTTGTCAAGAAGCAAGTCAAGGCTGTCTCTTGTGATATGCTGGGGCAAGTCGTTCGGTCTGTAACGTTCCGAAAGTTGGACACACAGGATACGTTTACCGTAGACGCGAAATATGTTATTGACGCGACAGAACTTGGGGATCTGTTACCCATGACGAAAACTCCTTATGTTACCGGCTTCGAGTCACGAAAGGACACGGGAGAACCAAGTGCACCGGAAGAGGCACAGCCCCAGAACTCACAAGCAGTCTCCATCTGTTTTGCCGTTGACCATACCGAAGGAGAAGACAATACAATTTCCAAGCCTGAGAAATACGATCATTGGCGAAAATGTCACCCTGACTTCTGGGGTGCGCCCTTGCTAGGCCTCAAGGCGCCTCACCCTCGAACTCTCGAGATCGTGGAACGAGAGTTTACACCCAATCCCAATGATGACCCAGCGTTGGTGATCTCCGATCAGCGCAAGTCTGGCGGAGACATGAACCTTTGGACATTCCGACGTATCGCGGCTAAGGACAACTTTACGCCTGGGGCTTATCAGTCAGATATCTGTCTTGTGAACTGGCCCATGATTGACTACTTCGAAAAACCCATCGTCGATGTCTCTGAGAACGAACTACAAGAGCGTCTTGCTGAAGCGGCCTCTTTGTCTTACAGTATGCTGTATTACCTACAGACAGACTGTCCTCGCGCAGATGGCAAAGGTACAGGCTATCCGGGTCTTCGATTAAGAGGCGACATCACCGGCACAGAGCATGGTCTGGCAATGGCACCGTACGTCCGGGAATCGCGCCGCATCAAAGCTGTCACAACAATCGTCGAGCAAGACCTCTCTCTCGATGTTCGAGGCTCCAAAGGTGCAGTACACTACCCCGACAGTGTAGGCGTAGGCATGTACCGTATAGATCTTCACCCATCCACTGGCGGCGACAACTATATCGATGTGGCGTGTTGTCCTTTCGAGATTCCTCTTGGAGCTCTGATCCCACTAGAAAGACCAAATCTACTAGCTGCGTCCAAGAACATCGGCACGACACACATCACAAATGGATGCTACAGATTACATCCTGTGGAGTGGAATATTGGCGAGGCTGCTGGCTTGTTAGCGGCGCATTGTCTAGATCGGGATTTGTCACCGCATGATGTGCAAGGAACGAAGGAGTTGTTCAAAGAGTTCCAGGATATGATTATTAAGGAGGGTATCGAGACGGAATGGCCTGATGTTTCTGGATACTGAGATGTGTCAGAGTGTTCATTATGTCATGAGATTCGAGCGTAGAGATCTAGATACAAGATAGACAATCCATCAGAGTTCTAATCGCTGGCCCTGACCATATCCATTCGCAAAATTTGCAGACTTTCAAGCCTTCCCAGCAGCGACCTCGTACGGCGGCGGCGGAACATCAGGTGCGTGTTCCTCAGTTGTAGAAGGACCTGCTGGCGAGTCCCTAACCGGTGGCAGCTCCCTGATCTGCTGTAATCGAGGCTCTCCCGTGAGACCAAGTATTTCAAGAAAATCTCTTCTCTTCAAAGCCTTGATAAACTTGACTGCACTCTGATTCGCATCCGCCATTGGATCAGCGCCATGATCCATGAATAACTTGGCCATGTTGAAGTCAAGCCTCAACATCGCTAGCATCAACGGTGTTCTGTTCAAACCGTCTACTTCGTTCACATCAACACCGTAAGACAATAGAATTTTGACGTGATTGCGGTGGTTCACGTCAATGGAATATGTTATCATAGTTTGACCTCCCAGCATGCGTACCTTGGTCTCGGCACCGCGGATGAGCAGTTCTTCGACAATTTCAGGGCTGGCGGTTTCCACTGCGTGACAGATGGCAGGAAGACCGAAGGTTATGTCGATGGCATCATAGTCGGCGCCGTTGTCCATGAGAATTCGCATGACTTCCAGTTTGTCATCCTTCTTCATAAGAGGATTCCTGATGACTTTTATGAGGATGGGTTGGTTTTGGGCATCTGTAAATCCGAGATCAACACCAGCAGCTACAAGCTGTCTAAGAATATCCAGGCGCTTCTTGTTGATGGTATACTCGAGGATCGTTGTGCATAAAAGAGTGGACGGTTGGGATTGGGCTCCCCTTTCCAAAAGAAGGCTCACCAGTTTCGCATTCCCATTCTGAATAGCTATATTCAGGACAGAATTTCCGTGAACATCGTGACTGTTGACGTCTGCGCCATGTTCAAGCAAAGCCTGAACCATGTCGACTTGATCCTTCTTGACAGCTTGCGAGAGGACACTTCCGCCGGCCAGCGTAGATGCATCTGTTCTGGCACCGTTTTCCAGAAGAAATCTCACGCCTGGAACATTTCCCTTATTTACAACCTCGACAAAACACGGCTCACCAGATTTGGAGACTTCATTGATGTCCACGCCAGAGTCAAGCAGCATTTTGCAGACGTTCAAACTTCCTACAGTCGCAGCCTTGAAGAGAGGAGGCAACTTGTTCGTAGTTGCTCCCATGGAGAGAAGTAAACGAGTTGTTCCAGCTTGGTCGTTTAGAATAGCACACTTGATAGGTGTGTTGCCATCCTCATTGCGGCCGTGGACGTTGGCGCCTTGTGAGATGAGACCCGAGGCCTGTTGTTCGTCACCACGCATAGCCGCATGGCATAGAGCCGAGACGAGGGGATCGGGCTTTGAACGGAAGCCGGATTTCATAGCTTTGAAGAATGAGAATTTGTTGGTTTGCGCAGGGCTAATTGGAGACGTGTACGGTGGAGGTACATCGAAGCTAGCCGTGGCATGTTCCCTGGCATTGGCATCCTGCTGGAGATTCCCCATGTTTCTTTCCAGGTATTGCCAAAAATATGATACGAAGGTATATCAGTCTAGAGTGATGGGAAAATACTGTATTCACCTTGGGAGGGAACTTGGCCGTTATGAAATAAAGGTTCTACTACACCACTCTCTGTATGGATGGTGACGTAGATTAGCTAGGGGCACGTCTTAGTGGCCTGACTAGCGCTAACAGCCCTGTCGATCAATCTTAGCGGTTGAACGAACGGTTATGTCGATGCATCTGGGGACATCAGATGGGAGAAAAGTACCCAAATGCTTATCCCGTCCTAGGACTCAATATTGTCCGCAGTCTATTAACCAACCACTGGCATAAGTTACTTGATAATTGTTGGCACAGATGACTCTTTTCGAGCTGTACAGCCAAGTGCCCAGACAGTGGCTGATCAGCGCTAACTTGTCTGGAATCGCAATGGCTGCACGAATCCTTCGACCATTCCATATGTTTATGGCAGTCCTTTCGAGCTGCCATCTCCAACTGCATAATGGTTGACCCAATTTAGTAATCCTTTCGAATAACGTCGAAATGAGCTTACTCGGGCTTAGAACATATGCAAGAATCCTTATCAAGTTACGGCCGAGATGACTTTCCGTCCTCCAGCACGGGTTTCATTGTCTTATTGGCTGAATGGCACGGTAAGACGGATGATTAGAACGCCTGAACTCCGGGATGATGGTGCATTGGAACTAGACTCACAGCGAACATCTGTTCTGTACATGGGTAGGCTTAGAAGGGTCCGGCAGTGGCGCAGCTGCAACACTTTCTGTAGCACGCATTTCCCTGGCGATACGAGTAGGGGCATGTTCCAATCAGTACAAATATTTGAACGCTCTATAGAATTGGATATACGGAGCCACTCATCTATTGCCCGTAAGCCTCTTTAACTTTGTCCATCGTTTGTCGCATCAAGTGTCTTTCGCAACATCTTTCCTTGGGCGTTTACTAAGGCCCTTCAACTACTAATTTAGCAGCCATGTCGAGGACATAGTTCCCATGTTCTTATTTGCGCCGGAGCATTTCAATACGCTCGGCCCTGAAGCGGACCTGTCTTAAACCATCGTCCATAACGATGCCATAAACAACCAGTTTTTGGGGAACTTTATCTACTTTTCTCCGGGGTCTGGGAAGAAGGGAGCATGATAGCTCGGTCAAGAGCATAGGGAAGACCGCGGTGACGGCCACGGATCATCATGAAACAGATGACAACCTTTCCGAAGATACCGAACATTCCGCATAGTGAGAAGCTCACAGTCGGGTAGCCAAGGCTCAGACCAACATTACCACTGGAACCTATGTCAGAAACGGGCAATATGAGATATTACAGGATACTCACTAGGCAGACGTAACCTCGAAGAGAATTGAAAACACGGTAAATGCCTAATCGCCCATGTTAGCACCTATATCAAGATCAAGAGACAGTGATTTAATGAGTATCGACTTACAGGATCCTTGACATCGGCGATCCTCGACTGTTCGGCGATACATATACAAAATGTCCCCAAAAAGATATACCAGAGATCGAAACCAAGCTGGTTCTTCATATGTGTTACAAGATACGACTTTCCGTTCTCTTCATTCAACGACCCTTCGTGGTCCCAGAGTCCGAGCGATTTCTCCTCGTACGCATTCGACGCACGGATGCTGATGGCAATAGGAAAGACGGCGATATACATCATAATCAAAAGACTCAACTGAACAGCGGGGCTGACGTTTGCGAGGTTGAATGAAGCTGTACCTGTATGCCGGGCCGAAGCAGCTTGGAATATGGCTGCGGGGATTCGAGCGGACAGAGGAAGAGACGCCACCTCATCGTTTTTCAAGTCGAGGAGGATAATGAGGAGGATGTCGATAAAGTTGAGGGCGAAGATGATGCCGAAGAGAATCCACGTTGGGCCGCTGGGGAAGAGGAGAGTGTAACATCGTCGAGGGTGATTAAGGAGGAAGGTGAGAGATTCTTGCGTAGATGAGTTCTTGGGAGTGATCTTGGACATGGTCCAGATGGCCAAGCGGAGGAAGACTGGATAGAGTGTGTTTCCAGCAAACGCTAGAAAGCTCATGAGAATCATGGGCCATTTTGCGTCGCGGAAAGAGATCATCGAGTCAGGAGTAAGTGTAAATCCAAGATTGTTCAGCATAGATTGGGAGGAGTAGAAGCCCCTAGTACAAAGTGTCAGTGTTTGCTTCAAGGGTCAAAGTAATACGAAATAACTTGCCACCACGTCTTGTCCTGAGCAGCTGCGGCCAGGACGTCGGTGTACTTGGAGTCTGCGGTATGAATCCATCCAACAAGACAAATTGCGCCAAAAAGGTGAAGTCCGAAGAAGTAACCTTGAATCCTAGTCAGCATATTTCCCTCTAGTTATAATTGCCATACTAACAAGTGACGATTTTGAGAAGCAGTTTCAGAGTCCTGTATTCAATGCCACCAAGAACTTCCCGATCGTGCTCTGTCAAATTCTTGAAATGCGAATTCCGTCCAATTGTGGCCTGGCGTGATAGTTGGGGGATATCATTGAGGGCAGGCTGCTGGATTGTAGTCGAATGCACTGAGCGAGGACGAGGTGCTGTCTCTGAGCCGAGGAGGAGCAGAGACGCAGCCACATTTGCTACGCGGTCGATGGATTTAGAGGCGGTGATTTGGAGACCATCATTACTCAGGCGACGGCGGCGTATCGAAGATGATCCGTTATTGGACGCTGCACTGGTGACCGGTTTGATCCTATCTACTGTATGTTATTATCGAGGGCAATAAGTAGCCTGTGGGTGAGACTTGCCATCGTCGGAATCATCGTGTCGGTCATCGCCATCTATTCTTGCAACGATAGGTTGTCCTTACTCGTCAGTTGTGCTTGTAGAGGTGTGCAATCATGATACCACACTTACCACGCTCACGGGCTCTAGGACCTGGGATATACAAAGACGTATTTCCTGTGTGTGCTTCTGTTGGCACGTCGAAAGAGATGGTTGTGGTGCGAGCCGCTAACCTCTCCTGGTTCGGCTGCTTGTCGTTGGGATTTGTAGTCTCATTTGTAGTCCCAGGAGCCAGGCTGGGTCCGTCGGTAGTAGACTTCCCAGTTGTGTCGGTCTTTAGGTTCGATTCGTTATAGAAATCTTCGACATCGTTGTTTCGTTCGCTGTCGAGCATCTGCGGTGCTATATCCGACCGTCAGCTTATTTAAGCGTAGCAATAAATAAACACAACTTACCGAGATGCTTCAGGTGTCTTTTGAACCAGTGAAGACGCACGATAACAACAATGATGTTGATGAATCCCAAGTTGGTCAGTATAGGAATGAAGTAGATATAAAGCTGCTGATATGTCTTGAGCGCCTTCACATCGATGCTTCAAACGGAGCGCCATTAGTAACATATGTCGCACTGCGGAACGAAAGGACGAACGTGTTTAAGCCCGACTCGGTAGATGCACTGGCCCCGAAGAACCATGCATCAATAGCATCCATATTGCCATAGGGATACAAGATAGGCAGGGCCATCAAGCCCATGAAAATGATGTATGCATCTACGCGGCTCAGAAATCAGCAATCACATGTCAGATACCGTCGCGGACGCAAGACCTTACAGTGCAATGTGAGAAAGTTTATAGGTGGGCGATACATCTCGCCGGCGACAGGATGGAAGACGAGGCAAGGCTAGACAGGATAAACGGCACGAATGCTGGACAGGATGCAGGAGAGAGAAACAAAAATTAAGGTTGGGGGAGAGCGTTTTGTTTCTTGAGCCCGGGGAGTACTTCTTTCGCCCTCGCGCTATCGCCGGATTACTGGATTCGTCCAACCTGAGATTGCAGCACTGATAGCCACAAATTAAAAAGAGTGACACAGCCTCGATTAATCACTTAGCTAACTGGATCTGACCATGGTGAGACCACAGGGACCTCCCTTGTGGAGGTATCAAAACCTCGATGACTCGTCTAGATCCTGTAGTAGTCAGCAATGTATAGAAGCATGACAGTGAAAGTGAGACAGGTCCCCTGCTCGGCTTTTGCCAAAGTTACGAACGGACCAATAGCGATCGAGAGTAAGCCATGATGATCGATGGGGGAAAAGCTTGATTTTCTTAGCGCAAGAGATCGCTTTGATGTGGGGGTTGCTGGGATATATCCCATACACTAAACTCATCTGAAAGCCATGACTACTAGGTATATATGCATAACAGACTCAATAATAAACTCAACTGGTAATGACCTCATCTGACACGGAAACTCCCGGTCAGGGATTGTCTGAAGTTGCAGGCTTCGACTCTGGGAGGATGCCTGGGTAATGAGAATGGTAGGCTGGTGCCTCTATGAGGTATTTCATGGCACTCACCTGATGTGTGTTGGTTCTATTGTGGCCAACCTTCACGGTCATCTCAGATCCACACCGCGTTTTCGACGCCCGCAACGATGCCTACTATCGTGGATTTCTACGGAATTAAACGATAGTAGGCTAAGGCATGTCGCCACATCGATATCACTCTATAAATCACGTTTCTATCATCTAAGCTTATTGATAAAAACTGCAGAGCCTCTTACTGGCTATCTAAGACATCACCGATATATGAAGCAGCACAGCATAATCGATAGGCGTTAATATTTCTAGCAAATGACCTCCCAACGCATAAACCGAAATGCATCTAGACGACGTGTATTCAATACCCGCTGCACGGTAAACGATAGTTTCCTTTCTACCCATCATTTGTTGCCTTTATATTGCTAAGCTTGAACTTAGGACTCCTCCGCCTTGCGAGCATAGACGTATCGAACAGTCATGTAAGAATGAACCTTGCGGTCACGGAGGAACTTGCGCATCTCCATGAGGAAGACTTGGTACTCGTCGTCAGGCCATTGAAGAATGGTCTTCCAGAGAAGGAGGGTGTAACCTGAAACATTGTCAGCAGGGTCATCAAAGTTCGCAAAGAAGGGCAACTTACCCTCAAGGTCGTTCTCAAGTGTAGCACGGACAAAGTTTCCGACTTCCCTCAACTCAGGGTCCTTTGGCCATCCACCAATGGGGAACTGCATCACGGGTCAGCAGGGCATTCTCAACCCTCCAGCACCAAACCCACCTTATACTCAATGCTCTTGATATCTGTGAAACCAGCCTCATGGATTCCCTTTTCCTGCAGATCACCGTCTTGGACATAGAACGAGTTGCCTAGCACTTTACCTCCCTCGGCAAAGAGTTTCCCCCAGAGCTTCAGGCAATCGATATCATCAGTGGTACCGTCATCGCTGCGAATGTGAACATCAGCCTCTCCGGATTGGATCCAGCCATCGGCAGCACAGCAGCGATAGGCCTCCTGGAAAAGAGCGGTCCAGTCCTTGATGGCGCCGAAGAGATAGCGGATATGGATGAAGTCAAAAGTATTGTTATCCCATGTCCAGCGGAGCGAGGCGTCGTCGATCTCAAACTTTACATTGGGAGGGACCCAACTGGGAAGTATAAGTGAAGGTCGACACACAGGGCGGAGGAAGGTCTTACGTAGGTTGAATGGGAGACAGGTCAGAGCCAATGACTTCAGCTTCAGGGTACTCGTCTGCAAAATCGCTGCGAGAGGTCAGTATACGAGCAGGATACGCAAGGCACAAAGCTTACATGGCCCAGATACCTATGAGACGTTAGCAATGTTGAGTTTGTGTCTCCACTACACGACTCACCAGTTCCGGTACCGACATCAAGTACTCTCTAATCGCTGTAAGTAAGCCATGTCATATGATCAAGGATGCATGCACATACCTGCACGTTGGGCTTGATAGGTGCAAGGAAGAGCTTTCCGCCCAAAAGCAGCGTCAAGGCTTGATGGCTGTGCGACATGAGCAAGATTTACTTGTCTAGACTTGGTCACTTACTTAATGTCAATCGAGGCAGACTGTTGCTCATCGTTGGGAGTAAAGTACTCAGTAGGGTGTCTGTCACTGTGAAACGTACGGCCCTGGATAGTGCGGTACTCAAGAATGCTCGATGTGATGGAAGCGGTAGAGCTCGCGCTTCAAGCAAAAGTAAGCAGATGCAGCCAAGAGGGGTATCGGCATGTCTCACGCATCATCACCAACAGCAGAATCGGCTTCACTCTCGTCGCCATCCTGCCGGCGGCTGTCAGCGCATGTCTATGGGTACGTCTTGTTTCATGACAAAACGAAAACGGATATTGGCTTTTCGCTCACCTGTGGATCAGCAGCGGGAACTAACTCTGGCTGCGGCGCCGGAGTCGACTCAACGGCCGACGCTAGGTCGGACCGGGCCGTGGGAGCAGCGACAGTCGCAGGCTGGTCAGACATTGTCTTGGTATGGTCAGTCGACAGAATCTGTCACAGTAAGCCCGAACTGTACTCGGGAGGATCAGCTCAAGTTTGTTGGTGACAAGAGTCGAAAATGGGCTCAAACCAACACTGGAAAGGGATTTTTGGTGAGGGGAACCAAGGGGCTTGGGACGGTACGACAAAGAAGACTGTTTGTGGGGTGGCTTAGAACGAATTCGGCTTGGCTGAATAGAGTACGAACCAATGATGAATGAGATAGAGTAGCAATCGCTTAACGTTTCGCGTGTCACTCATCAATTGGGTTTAGTGTGTGAGGAGACATGGGCCTGGACTCTCATGACTGAGTTCCTGATATCAGTACTGGAGGAGGCACATCAACTCACCTCACACGCGTGTGTAACAATTTATATCACCAACATTTGTATGCTACTGTCAGATTCTAAAGTAACTATACAAAAGAACATTGTAAAAAATAATAAAGTAGCTTTCTTTCTCTCCTAGGTGCTCAATAGTTATCCATCCACCAGGTACACTTCTCAAGCTGAGATCTCATTCAGGCTTCTGTCCCATCCAGAAATAATAGTTCTCATAAGCATGATAGTTCATATTGTTTAAATCCTTTCGCGCGTCGATCAAAAATAGTTCAATCTCATCTGGACCCATAACCTTGAGTAGCGGCTTGGCAGCCATAGCTCCGAACATATCGCTGACTGCAGTCTTGAGATAGAGACCGATAAGACGAAGTTTCTTGTCCTAATTACACATAGTTAACATTGAAAATAATCTCACAAGTAAATAATTATCATCAGTTACCTTTGCCCATGTTCCAATCGGGACTTTGAGAACTTTGCAGCTCACATTGACAAAACCGGCCTTTTCGAGTGGCTCACGTAGGTTCTCGCCTGCTCTGAATTTCATACCAAAGCTAGCTACTGCTGTAGCTGCCGTGTCGAAGAACTTCGCAAGTGGTGCGTCTTTGGGAAGAGAGTTGTCGTCACAGTTTGCGCGGGCGTCCAGTTCTTGGATTTCAATCCAAGCTCCTGGCTTCATGTGGCTGCATCGCTGTCAATAAATGATTGCTTCATGTACACGGAGGAAGTCAATCATACTCATGGGCCTGGCGGAGAACCTTGACCTCATCCTTCAGCCACGGGCTAATACAGCGCATATGCACAAAGTCATAGTTGTCACCGTGCATCCACTCATCTTCGATGTCGTCGACAAGAAATTTCAGGTTCGGAGGGACCCAGGATGGTTGAATTGGGCTGAGATCAACCCCGACAACAGAAGCGCTGGGGAATTTATCGGCGACTTTCTAATCAGATTTTGCTTTCAACAATAAGCGGTGAGGGCTTACTATCAATGGCCCAGATACCAGTTCCGGTGGCGAGGTCGATAATCTTTTGCGGATTATCAACAATTGGCGAGAAGTAAAGATTACCACTGAGACAGTCAGAATGTGACAGTTACTCAAGTTGATTCCTTACTTGGTGAGTTCCAGCATCATGGCATGCTTCATATCGTCGCGGTTCTGCTCTGCATCGTCGTTTGGGATTGGATATCTGTCAATGTCAGTCGAGGAGTCAGCAAACCTGCGATGGATTCATACGTTCCGTGACGATACTGATGGTACTAACATCTGGTTAGCCTGTTATCGGACATTAAAAATCAGCCGACTTACCCGTCGCCCATTCTCAAAAGCATGCTGATAAATGCTCGTGTTTAGACTCGTTGAACTAGATGACAACGTCGACGAGTCAAAGTCAGATGTCTGGAACTCGTTTTCCTCCTCAGAGTGCTCATCAGCAGTGATGGCTTCAATAGGCTCCTGTATCGTAGTCGCCATTTCTGATATCTGTCATCAACCAGCTAGATTGCTTTGGTGTTGGTGTTGAAAGAAGGTAACATGGACTGACTTTATTCCCCACATCGGACAAAAATAACTCACTACGTAAGATTCACGGAGGATTAACCACATGCTTCCAACGGCTCCGGCCGGTTATTTTTACCAAACCGGTCGGTATAACCGACCAGTTGACTAAACCACGCCTGGGGATCTTTAACAAGGGCATCAATAAATCAGTGATATACAAGTCCCGAACAATCAATGGAGACTTGCGTCTTCATCTTCATTGTGGGGGACCTGCAATGACAAATTGGCTTGATTTTTATTATATGACAATGTGGAATTTTATCACGTTTTATTCGGTCCCTTTCTCCCGAGACGGTCAGCAAGGTAGGGAACAATGGCGACTTATTCCTAAACAAAAATGCTGGTGACAAACAACAATTGATCGTTTTATAGAGCGTTTCTTTGTCTATATTGAACATTGCTTTCACACCTAATGACCAATCCCTTTCAGAAGTGGATGCAGATTGTGTTCGCTCTAACACCATGCTCTCTTTCTGGTTTTGGCTTGAACATAGCACTTGATCATGCTACGACATGTTCCAAAAAGCGAACATGATGCATGGCGAAGAAACAAGTGAATGTTCATGGATTAGTCTTATTGTCCTCAATCAGTATATAAGGCTCTCAATATCCCCATTAGACATAATAGACTGATCCTGCTTTTCTTCATCAGCAACTGGAACCCCAGGGAAAATATCTGAACAGGACCAGGTGCACTCCGGACATTGCTATACCAAACCTTTTTCACGTGCGCGATTCAAATCACTGACAAAATGTCTTCCCTTCCTTGCTATTTGCCTTCGTACAGGGCAGATACCACTCTCGACATGATTGCCCCAGGTATGGACTCTCCCACCGCTCAGGATACTAACCAAATGGAGACCCAAGCCAAAGACCAAGCGAAAGTTCAGTTCCTTGTGGCATTGAACATCGTTGGCTCTCACAAACACCCCCCTTGGAGTTTCTGCCTTTACAGTCCCAGCGAACATATCTGGAAGACCTACGAAGCTTGGAAAGGATGTGGTCCAGACCGGTCATATCTTACGGTTTCGTGTAGGTATCGGAGAACGGCCAATACGAAAGCTGTTTACTTCAAAATCGCAAGCATCCCTCTTGATGATCTTGATGCAGCTATGGACAGTATTCATACTGCCAGTGTGCCGCGTTCTACCAGAAAGGTAGACTGCAGTCAACTGTACGTAGAGAATATCGTCCGGAAGTTGATCAAGGCCGGATTCCTGGATGTAGATCATGTCAAGGACGTTTATGCCGGGATTGAAGATTACCGTGATGACTATGAGATTCTGCCTGAAGAGCCCTACGACGGCGATGATGAACTGTAGGGGCTAAGTTTGCGAAAGGTTGTCCAAACCGAAGGTAGTCAATCAATCTATGGTGACATCAGATGCAGTTCCTGTGCATGGGAATCCAATTGTTGCCAGTAGTCCGTGTTGCTGTGGGAGCATAAACTTGGATGGTGTAGCTAGTATCGTATCGAGAGCTAAATCCCGAATCAATAAATCAACGACTATGACTAAAGTCCAAGTTCCTTCCTTGTGATATATCATCCAATCTTGATACAGCCTCCACTGGCACTAACAACAGACCCCGTGATCCATCTTCCATCATGCCCACAAAGCATGCCTACAACATCTGCCACATCCTCAGGCTGTCCAAATTGTGGCATGCTCTGCAATGGGAAGAACTCATCCTGAAATCTCTTGACGACCTCTTGTCCACAATCCATTACAGCATCCGTCTCTGTCAAGCCAGCCGTGACAGCATTAGCCGTCGTACCGGCCATGAATGAATATCGCTCGTCCTTTCCACCAAAGGCTTGGGACCATGTTCGGCATAGTGATTCGCCAGCAGATTTACCAGTTGCGTACATGAGTTGGTCAGCCCATGGGAGACGCGAGCGAACAGAGGATATGTAGATGATGCGGCTGTTGGGCTGGAAATACTTCCTTCGAACAAGCTCTTCAACTATCAAGACTGGTGTTCGGATGTTGCCCATCAGGCTTCGTTGTATCTCACCAGTGCCCATGTCGCCGATGGTACCAGGCATTGGATCGCAAGCTGAATTGACGAAAATGTCAACTTGGCCATTGAAGTTGTCCTTGAGTGCATCCGAGATTGTCTTTGCGCAATGATCCGAGAAGATATCGGCAATAACTCCGGTTATCTTTTGGCTGTCTGGTCGGTCTCGTGATGATGCCTTGTAAATACGCTCGGTGATCTCGTCGTTGAGGCCAGTCGACAGTGACTTGACACTTGTGTCACTAGTACATGTTCCAAGAATAGAACATCCTCTAGATGCGAGATTAAAAGCAATGGCACGACCGATACCACGAGATGCGCCACTGATGACAGCTACCTTTCCCGTGAGGTCCAGTTCTCGAACAGATGCCATATCGTTATCTGAATACGGAGTTGAAGTAATTGAGAAAATAAGAATTCCAGGAAATGAGTTTGAGGAACTGAAGTTTGGAGGAGGTATTTGTTTTGCAATGTTAATAAGCTACTCAAAGACACCATCAGGCTTTTATACAACCCTTGTACGTTGTGAGAGTCGTTGTGAGTCACATTTGTTGGTGGCGCGAGGCGGAGACTCCTGTTTCTGATCTATGGAACGCGTTACCTTTTCCTATTGGATGGTGTTACTGTTTACATGAGGAGATTGGTATTACAGTACGACACAGATCATCAGGGCGGGCTGGGTTAAGTTGGTTTGCCAAGTTTGGTGTACAAAAATAAACAGCCCAAGGAGTCTGGTCCAACTATGATGAGCTGGCCTACTAATTCTGTCTGTCCTGTTTCCATCCATTGAGGGCGGGGTAGGCGTTCATCATCAAGGTAACACTTACCTCTAGGAAAACAGCTCTTGATGATTTCACGTGTTAGACATCAGAAAATTGGTAGAACACTTTATCACTGTCCTAGTCTTTCATTGTCCATTCTAAATTGGGAGAAACATTAACTCCATTCCGATGATTATTGCCACTCATTCCAATATGTTACCTTGGATACTCACAAATCGTTGGTAAGAGAAAACATAGATGTCAAGACTTCTCCTCTGTGGAACAATGTACAAATGTCACTATCCAGCAACAACTGGTCTTATCGTTTGCAGCTTCGCCAAGTCCCAACCACTAACGACGGGCTAGTCTCAAACTCACTTCCACCAACCCCATACACACGTCATAGCTGAACGAAGCTAATGTCTTGCCTCGGATTCTTCGGGCATAAGCAAAAGGGAATTCTCTCAGAAGATCCATCATCCGCGCGAACCTGGAGACAACAATTGAGGAACAGTAAACAATGGCTTCATCAAATGATTCTTCAGAGACTCGAAACGAAACACCGGGACCACCTCAGAAAAAGCATAAACTTCCGCCATGGCTGGACCACTTCAACACACATGACCTAAAGATCTTCTTTCGATGCTGGATCGCGGTCTGGGTCATGTTGCTCCTCAATTTCATCAACCCAGTGCTCAAAAACCTCGGCCAGGCCACTTTCTTCGGAGCAATCCTGCTTTTCGCCATACCACCCACCAGTATCGTCTTCATCTACCTCCTCGGTGCATTGTCCCTACTGCTCGGCATGTGCTTGGCTTGGTGCTGGGGTCTCTTGACAATGAAGGCAGCACTTGCGGCGAGACCGGCAGCTGAAACGCAGGCTTTACTGAGGGAATTGCAAAGACAAGCAGTGCGGCGTGCACTACGAACGGGGCAGCCGGCAGCTTTGGAGGCACAGATTTTGGTCTATGATGGATTTATGCTTGACGCGAGAGTCACGGCAGTTTTCTTCTCTATGGGGTGCCTCTTTATCTACGCCTTGTCGCGTTTGCGTTGTGCGAATCCGAAAACAGTTGTGATGCAGATCTTTGGAACGATCGTCATGGACTTGTTCCTCCTCTTTGGCCCTTTACTCCCGACTTTCAAAGGCGATGTCGCAACAATTTTGGTGAAGCCCGGCGCTGTCGGAATTGGAATTGGATTGGCGTGCTGCCTCTTCTTATTTCCTCACTCGACATCCCATGCGGTTCTCAGCGGCCTCGAAAGGCTTATCCGCATGTCGAACCGAGCGATTGTGGTCACAAGAAAGGGTCTCCAAGGTAATCATAGCCCAGTGGCTGAACTTCAAGCAAGTAGAACTGGATTGATCTCAGCCTTCAAAGCTGGACATCCAGCCCTTGCATTTCTTCCTCTTGACTTTTCACGCGGTTTGTGGTGCGCAGCCGATATCAAGGGTCTGCACGAACGCGTTAGGAAGGTCATGTATACCAGCCTATATCTTATCGACTTCCAGATAGGCCAAGTTCGTGGACGAGAGAAAGAAGCTGAGCACAGAAAGGCTGAAGCTGAGGGTCGCCTTGAGCCCGTGGGCGAGCAGGAGAAGTATCATATTGGCCGTCGACAAAGACAAGATACCATGACACTTCTGAGTGCTTTCGAAAGACCTGAGGCATCGGAGTTGAAATCTAAGACAAGGAATACACTATTGGAGACGACGGCTGACCTCATGGAAATTGGGCAGCAGGCAGTTAATCTTGCGGCTGATTACGTTCAGGCTGTGAACTCTTGTCGCTGGTTTAGAAAGACCTCACCAGAGCGTTTCGCAGAGTTGAACAACAGTCTTCACGATTTAATAGATCGATCGCGGATAGCTAGAGAATCCTGCGCTATCAACACGACTAAGGGTGTTCTCGAAGCCCACGCAGAGGTATTCGACGCCAATGGCAAGCTGAAGCCTATAAAAGGAACTGATCGGCCATTCCTTCCCAGTATGGTCATTGCAATGGTTATCGAGGAACGCATTCTCAGTTGGGCAACATCTGTCGAGAGACTTCTTGAGTACATTCTAAGCCTTTCTGAAAAACGCACCCATGTTCGCATATGGGTTCCCTCCCGCTTACAATATGCCGTTTCCTGGCTGTTCCACGGTCCGATCGCGTATCCTGGCCACGATATCACAGCAGAGGAAAATCCAGATAAATTAATGGACGCCGATACATTTGACGAGGAAACCAAAACAACAAAACGACGACTCGAGGTTGGAAGAGGCTACAAAGGATCTTCAGCAAGGCGGAACAAATTTAGCCGGATGCTCATGGCAACATATAACTGGCTCTTCAATCCAGCTGGCATGTATGCCTTGAGAATGGTAGTTGTTACTGTGGCGACATCAATCCCAGCTGTCATCCCAAGCAGCGCAGGCTTTTTCTATCGAGAAAAAGGTATTTGGGCTGTCATTAGTGCTCAGACGGTGCTTCTCGTATACTTGGCCGACTTTACGTTTTCTCTTGTTTCTCGGGCGATTGGAACCATCGTTGGAGGTGTCATCGCTATGGTGGCTTGGTATATCGGCGCAGGTAGCGGTATCGGCAATCCATACGGTATGGCAGCAGCCACCGGCGTTGCAATTATCCCTCTTCTCTGGTGGCGCATCTTTCTCCCGCCGTATTTCCAGTTCGCTACTATCATGGGTGGTGCGACGTTCGCCCTGGTCCTTGGGTTCAGCTGGGATCACGATCACATAGTGCAGTATGGTCTACCAGGGAGAGGCTACGAAGCATTCTGGAAGCGAGTCGTCACAGTTTTCATCGGCTTTTTAGCAGCCTTGATCGTGCAGCTGTTTCCAAGCCCACCGTCCGGGACGACACACGTATGCAACACACTTGCGAACTCTGTGCGCAGCTTATCAGATCACTACGCCCTGCTGATATCACATTGGGGACGTACTGATAAGAACCGGGCTTTGGCTTCTGTTGCCGAAAATATCTCTATCGAAGTCGCAGAAGTCCTACTTGCTGTAAGTCCATCTATTGCTCTACTAAAAGGCGAGCTGAGCTTCGGACCATTCGACCAACACGTTCTCCACCGCACCAAAGAGCAATGCCAGTTTATGAATCAAGCGCTGGGCGGTCTTTTAAACCTCGCATCGAAATTACCAAAGGAGCTCCAAGACCGTCTTACCCATGTCGCGGGTATTCTAGACGACCGATCCATTGGGGACATCATGGCCGTTCTCGCCGTTATCGAACAGGCTTTGCGGACAGGTTCTCCCCTTCCCGAGCGCTTACCAGTACCGCTGATACGACGAGCAATGGATTTGGTGGAATCTCAGAGTAACGATAGCATCTTGACCGCCAAGCTAGTACAGGATGAGGACCATCGACGCTATTGTGTGGCTGTCACGTTGTATCTCAAATTCTTGGGCAGCATTGATGATTTGTTGATTGTGCTGAAGGAGGCTTTGGGTGAGAGACACATCATATACCAGTGGAGCGATGTGAATGATATTGCGTGAGGGAAGTAGGAAGTAATGTTTGCTGGATTTACTCTTATCTGACCCTATCGGGTATTTTCTATATGCTGCCCAAAGACTGCAAGTTATAGAATAATTTATCACCTGTTTTTAAGTATCCTCTTAGCTTAATTGTTTATTACTCGTGTGTTAAAACAACTACGGAACTGAAACATGACCAGCGGCAAGCTATGAAATCCCAGGTATGCTTTTATCGCACTGTGAAGAATGAATTTGCTGTTCGACAGCAATGCGTAGTGTCGCGTCCTGGGCAGTAAGGTATCAGAGCAAGCAGTTCTGTAGATCTCACCCAAAAACGGCTGCATCTTCTATAAAAAGAAGACAGTTTTGACATCTCTCAAGTTCTATCCAAAGAACCAATCAATCTTGTCCCAGCTTCTTTATCTTGTCGCGTGTGGGTTGATGGACATCTAGAACAATTCTCACCGTGGAAAAGGCCGAAAACATCGATGGTCATACCTTTTTGACCCCTGAAGCATTCCAGCCCTGCGTTATTTTTTCTGTCCAGCCACACAAAAACTCCGATCTTTTCTAAAACCGGTAATCGAGGAATGCGATTATCAGGAACGAGCCCCTTGCATTTGGGTCGCTCTGTAACATGTGGCGCTGACCCGAACTTGGAACTCAAGGAGAATTGGAAGTTCGCTCAACTGTTGATGGTGATGGTTGAAACGAATTGTTGAGATCAATTGCTTGGACTGTAAGTAGAATAACTAAGTAGGAAGATAATTTCAAGCATTTAACTATCACGACTTCTCTCGCTATCGCAACCATAAAAACATCATTGCTTAAAATGGGAAACGTCGTGGATGATGACCATAAACAACACAATACACAACATTACCCTGTACCATGATCCCTGAACCACCAGGATATATTCGTATCCGTCCTTGAAGTCATTTCAGGGTCCACGGTCATACCCGATCTCCCCAACCCTCGCATACATTGTCCCTGAGCAATGTCTCAGACCCAGCCAGATGGATGAATGCAGTCTCGGCTCACAAGACACAAAGAAACAAGGCACACTTCGACACAATGTCCTTGTGAACCATGATCTAACAAGTCTTGAACCCTTTGGCCCCTATTTCCAGCCTCTTTGATATCATCCCGTTCATTAAGATGTCAGTTCTTCATCGTCATTTTGTAGTTCAGCCATCGTTATGAACGGGATGTCTCAACCATCAAAACTCATGACCACTCTGTAACAAGGTTTTTTTCTTATCTGTATCCATTGTGTGACGAACAATTGAGACACTGGCGTATTTTTCGGGCGTTGTCGAGGCTGACTGCCGTTTCTGAACTCTGTTCGACCCAAGTGCACGGTCTCGCCTTGTCAATAGACCACTCCACAATCCTGTCTAAGTCGAGATGCACCTTATTCCCTTGGCATGTCATACTCAATATCAGGGTCCATGAAAAATGTATAAATCATATTGAAAGCCTCGCCGTTATTTGCCTTTGTCTCATCACTTCTCTTCATCACATCACACAGAGCCTACCAGGCTTTCCTTTGTCTCTTCATTCTTTCAACAACCACCCGTTTCATACACCAAAGCTTTCTTAGCATCCAAGATGAAGCTCTTCACTACCTTCGCTACAGTCCTCGGCCTAGCTGGTCTAGTCCAGGCTCACATGGAGATGACCTACCCTCCACCTTTCAAGAGCAAGAAGAACCCTTACACCAACGGCGACATCGACTACAGCATGACATCTCCTCTCTCAGCCAGTGGGGCAAACTTCCCTTGCAAGGGATATAACTCTCTTTTCGGCACCGCAGCTGGTGCACCTACTGCTACTTGGACAGCTGGCAACTCTTACAACATTGAGATCCAAGGCGGCGCAGACCACGCTGGTGGGAGTTGCCAGGCCTCACTTTCTTTCGATGGCGGAAGTACATGGGTTGCCATCCAGTCCTGGATCGGCAACTGTCCCATTGCACCTCTATCCACCTTCAAATTCACTCTTCCTGTTGATACGCCAGCAGGCAACGCTCTATTCGCATGGACGTGGTTCAACAAGATCGGTAACCGCGAAATGTACATGAACTGCGCAACTATCACTGTCAAGGCTGCCAGCGGTACTCCCAAGATAGCTATGAAGAAACGCCCTGCCATGTTTGTCGCCAACGTCGGGAACGGATGCGGCACAACGGAGGGCGTTGATCTCATGTTTCCCAACCCTGGTCCTGATGTTTCTGTGGGATCAAGCAACACTGGACCGCCGGTCGGTCAGTGTCCAGCTGGCTCTGGAGTTGCTGTCCCACCTAAGCAGACTACCACTACGAAGGCACCTACCAAGACCACCAAAGCGTAAGTTTAATCTGTTCCTTTGAGTTAAGAATTTCAAATCCTAACAATTCATCAGACCTGGCGGTGTCTTTATCACTGTCCCTACTCCTACCACTACCAAGAAGACCACTCTGAAGTCGACGACTCGCACAACAAAGACAACTGTCATTCCTCCCGCACCAACTAAACCCGCGCGCGGTTTGATCACTCCTGGAACCCCTTGTACGCCTGAAGGATACTGGAACTGTGTCAAAACCGGCATGGCTTTCCAGCGATGTGCTTCTGGTACGTGGTCAGTCAGTATGGCTGTCGCGCCGGGTACAAAATGTATTCCAGGACAGAGCATGGAGTTTACGATTGTGTACGCATGATAATGAGATAGGCCCTTCTTACGTGTCAACGTTTCTTTTGTTTGCGATACCTAGAAAATCCAGAGTAGAGGATAGATATATACTGTATTACCTTGCGAGATTCAGTAGCAGGCACTACAGTAAGCTAGCCCGGAAGACAGTTATATAATACAGATCTTTTCTATTGATATCAGACTGGCGAGGTCCAAATACTCCAAGGAGAAGAGTTATATCGACAGGAGGTTAGCCTACTACAGCGCCCACTACCCAATTTCGCGAGGTTATGCGGTAGTGCCGTACACTTCCGTGACATTGGTCAAGGGGAGTAAGCCGACTAAGGTAAGCCACTGGGTCTTGCCGTCTCAATCACTTCTGTAAATCATCTAGACCAGATAACAAAGGATAAAGAGGCCGTCATTGGTTCGTTTAAGCCATTAGTAAATCGTCGGATAGTTATTTACGTTCCCTAGGCCCCGCCGTGGCTGGCTTACTCCCTTCGACCAATTTCACGGAAATGTGCGGTAGAGTGGCCACGTAGGATGTCTTAAAACCCCCGCACCATTGAGACAGGCGACGTGGAAGTTGTCTTTTATTTAAACACCTTTGTCCAGGGTTCTGTTAATATCCCTGGTCCCAGCTGGCGAACCACGCAGAGTCTGGGTCTACCACAGTTGTATAAGAAGAAGAGAGAAGATAAGGCAAGGAGGCTACAGAGGATCAAAGTCAAAAAAGGAAGTAGGTCAAGGTTGGCTAGGTGGGAAGAGAGTAGACTGAGGTGTTCCAAAATATCTCCACCCTCTATTTCCTGAGTACAACAATAGCTACGACATAGGTCTTAGTATTTAAGCCAGACTTCAGCTGAACTGATGAAACCGGCTTGATCAACATGATCGACATGCTGAGGATTGGCTAGCAATAGATTCAGCTCATCATCGTGCTTTACGCTAAGCCTAATTAATGGTAACTCGGCGCAGATATTGAATCGATGCGGTGAGACTGTTGTTTCATTGGCTTACTGGAGTAGACATGTCTTACTTTGCTACGTCAAAGCGGGAATGACGTAGGAGAGGGTTCGAAGGATAAACCTTTATTAATTCAAGGGAAGGGATATAAAGTGTCGGATTCTTCTCAACGAGTCAATTGCACATCACTCTCCATTCTTCATATCTACCAATTACTAAAATCCCCCTAAACATCATATTATCATGTCTGCCAAGGTGTATGTCGGGTAAGAATTAGCTTGAGAACGTTTTTTGGAAATTACATTCTAACTTTGAATAGTAACCTGAGCTGGAACACAACGGACGACACCCTCAGACAAGCCTTTTCAGACTATGGCAATGTCCTCGACTCGGTAAGCTACGGCTATTTTACGCGTTGTCGCCTGGGACTAATCTGTAACGCAAGATTGTAATGCGCGATCGAGATACTGGCCGCTCAAGAGGCTTCGGCTTCGTCACATTCGAGAATGAACAGGAAGCCAATACTGCGGTTAACGAGTTGAATGAGCAGGAGTAAGTGCATATCCTAGCTCTATTTGATAACCCTTCTTAACCTTTTGTTTATTAGCGTTGATGGCCGTCGTATCAAAGTAAATCTGGCCAATGCTCGTGCCGGGGGAGGCGGTGGAGGCGGTGGCTACAGTGGAGGTGGTGGCTACGGTGGAGGTGGTGGCTATAATTAAGTTAGTAGCTGTTAAGTAGTTGGTATAATGTTAAACACAACATGCCTTTGGCCGCTCTGCATTGTGAGTTATATAAAGTACGGCATAAATGCAATCGTGATCTCACATAACACAAACTCCCATAAGACTGCTTAGCAGTCTACTTTTATGATATGATACCGTTGCCAACAAACACATAACAACATGTATTTCCTAATATGACCCTCAATTTGAAGCCAGAATAATTTTCGAGATGCCGGATTATTTGGAGATCACGACGGCAATGCCCGATTAAATAACACTTTCACTAATATACTTAGCTTCCATTAGTAATTATGAATAGCCACATACTTCTGATCGACGTATATATCCTGTCAATATTAGGTATGTTGACTGCTGAAGGCATAAGGGACGAAATCAGTAGATTGGTTATGCTACCTGGACCAGACTCTAAGGTTATTGATTTTCATATGTTGTTGCAAAGGTCTCTAGAATATAAGGTATATTACAAAATAAACAATCTAAAAGCGTAGTCTAGATAGACCAGTATCAGAACCTACCGTCGTCCCTAACAATTTCAGCGGCTAATATATTTAATATCCAGGATCTAAATATTTCGCAGGACGTAATTCATGATGCTTCACGTAAGACCGTATCGTTGCCTATCAGAAACAATGTTACATTCCAAAGTCGAATTCCAACCAATCTGACAAAGGCACGCCCTAGATTACTATGTACCAGATTGTGAATTACGCCCATGGCCACATTGATGGGCATGCCAAGCCAAAGATGCCTTGCACAGCCCCAAAGCTGACAAGAGCTATATAGATATTCATCTGCTGATGTGGCTAATAACTTATCTGTCGATAATATCACGCACTTCTATTGAACATTTCGGATAATTTCTAATAACCTCATTCGGACGAAATCGGCTTTGTACTTGTTGTATCCAAGAGCCATGGATTCTGACGCGAAGCAGAATGCTACCCAAGATCATCCATTGGCCACATCAGTGGAACACTCTACAAAAGCAAACACTTGGCTATACCCAACGAAGCTGTATCCGGCGACAGCGAATCTTACTCTCAATGATATCGAAAAGGTCAAATCTGCCATTATGAATGGTCTAGACCCGAACACGCTCTGGACAGAGGAGGTGCTCGTTTTGACAGTTCCAAAGGGTGGCTGTGTTTCGTTTCCTCGGCCCTTTCCCTGTGATGCCTGGCCACACTGGAACACGCCGCTTCACCGTGCTATCAAATTCTCCGATTTCAAAACTGCCGAGTTTCTACTCCAGCACGGTGCTAACGTGGACATATACAATGCTGTTGGCAAGACACCGTTACACGAGGCTGTGTGGAACAGGAAACACGACGCCATCCAATTTCTTCTTGACCACAAAGCCGAAATGAATAACTTCACCTCTTCAGCGTGCATTCGTTATCAAGACGAGAAAACCGATATATATGGACTTCCGGGCCAACTCAACATTCAGCAAGCTCTTTTTTCTTCAGACCTTACCTCAGCGCAACTGTTGGTCCAGGCAGGAGCAGATCTGTGTCCTCCGTCGCAGCGTCCATGGACAACTCTTGATCTGGCACTATTATATGGAGACCGGAGGATTGTCGAGCTTCTGCGAAAGCAGGGCTACAAACTACCCACAGGAGGCTCAACTTCGTCCCAAGATGTTTATCAAGATCTTTCACGAGACCTTCTTAAGTTCTCAAGAGACGGCAGTATTGTTCCGTCAAAGGATCTCTACGAGGTGTATTGCTTTGTACTGGGAAAGGTCGATAATGCAGC
Source organism: Fusarium subtropicale (assembly GCA_003670145.1). Classification (NCBI taxonomy): domain Eukaryota; kingdom Fungi; phylum Ascomycota; class Sordariomycetes; order Hypocreales; family Nectriaceae; genus Fusarium; species Fusarium subtropicale. The sequence goes on along the minus strand of QRAA01000217.1, from coordinate 21,641 downwards.
AATCGTTGACGTCGACATCCTCATCAAAAGATTTTTTGAAGCCTTGCGCGATACTGCGAATGATCCCGATGGCAATAAACACATAGCAATATGTACTTCCTGCCAAGAATTTCAATGTGAAGCCAAAGTCATCTTCGAAATAGAGGATTATTTTACCCTTGATCTTCACCAGAGCAGACATGACTTGGGTTTCACTTTTGATCTTCACCCCAGCCGACAGCACTTGATTGATTCCGCAAGCAACGGATGTGAAACTTGTGCCATCATCGCCGATGCTCTGGATGACCATGAAAGAAAAGCGAGACCAGCGTTTGAACCCTTCGAAAGAGAGTTCGGTCCCAAATCCGACTTTGTCAAACTACAGCCCGCTAGGTCTTGGTCACTGGATGGTATCAAAGTATCCTGTGGCGATCTCGGCACAAAGATACCTCTTTTCCAAGTCTACGACTCCCTGACTAGTTCTTTTAAAGATAGCTATCAGATGGACACTGGCACCAGCTCATCAAGCGCCATGGTCATGGCAAAGAATTGGATTCAGATTTGTCAAGAGAACCACACTGAGTGTCAGGAAGTGCAAAAAAAGAGACAGCCACAGGACATCCTACCACGGCGCCTACTTCATATAGGTACATCAGAAATTCAACCCCGAATCGTACTTGTACAAGACACGGTGCCCTACTGCGCGCTGTCGTACTGCTGGGGGAGCAAGGACTTCTTTACCACAACACGAGATAATCTTGTGCAGAACATGATGGGAATTCCAATGGAGTCTTTCCCAGATATAATGCGGGATGCCATATTTGTGGTCCGGTCTCTAGAATACGAGTATATTTAGATAGACGCACTGTGCATTATGCAGGATGATGAGCAGGACTGGGCACATGAGGCGGGTATAATGGGCGACATTTATTCCAATGCCGAACTCACCATATCCACCCTCGTCAGCGGCGACTGTCATACAGGTCTCTTCCAACCCCGGTCTGTTCGGATCTCCCACCCTGTACCCTTCGACATATGGCAGCCCAAGTCTCACCGCAAGGCCAATGCCTCCACTGCCCTAACCCCTCGGTGGCTAGAGCGTGAAGTGAAGACCAGTGGCCCAGTACATTCTAGAGGATGGACCTTACAGGAACAGCTTCTGAGCAAAAGAATACTCTACTTTGGTCACGGGATGCTACATTTTGAGTGCCTTCACGATTACGTTGTTGAGGCAAACCCTGGTGGAGAATATCGACGATCCGCCATAAAACATGACGATGGACTTGAAACACGACGTGACGCTAAGAAAGCACTTCGGGGCGCCACAACCCCCGACTCTGGATCCTCCAGGACTGCATGGGAGAGGCAGCCGTTTGAGCTTTGGAAACAGCAGGTAAGAGAATTCACACGCCGAAGTCTCACTAGAGCCAGTGACAGACCACCCGCTTTTGATGCTATCTCTAAGAATCTGGCTATGGGTGTCGGATGCAATTCTCTATGTGGGATTTGGGATGGAGACAAGTTATTTGAGAGTCTTTGTTGGCAGACGAAGGACTGTGTCGATGTGCCGTCGAATCTTCCCAACATACCATCCTGGACTTGGCTAGCTTGCACTGGGGCGATTTCATTCGCGTTGGCGAGCCGAGCCGGAAGGGAAGAAGTGCAAACCTCGTCGGGTGCCACAGTTGTTTCGATTAACACTGGAGCCACAGGCTTGTCTATCACCTTTAGAGGGACCCTTCATCGGAAACCACGCATCGATGATTTACTTCTAGAGCATTGGAAAAGGCTCGAGAGCAAGAAGAAGTACATTCCAAGCGTCTTTCTAGACTACAATGTAGGAGATGACCGAGACGTTTATACTTTTGATACACTGCACTTTCCACAAGGACATCCGTATATAGGCCTAGGCTACCCTAGGTGGCCCAATGGCCGAGTTGCTGAGACGCTGAGGATCTTGCTACAGAAAGTTGACAATAAGCCAAATACCTTTCGACGAATTGGTATTGGCAAGATATCACACAGACACTCAAGTTTCAAAAGACTGCCTAAGCAAGATCGCCATGACAGAATTATACCTGTACCATGCGTTAGCCATGAGATCACTCCGGATAAATGGCTGAAGATCGACGAGGAGACGTTTAATGACCAGCAGTTTACGCTTGTTTAGGAATGGAGTCCTCCCATTGGAGAAATGGTAGAATATCACGATGCTATAGTACTAGACACGAATCTAACAGCATTAAACCTTTTGGTTCGATATGAGCTATTCTTGTAGGTTCCGTGCATGAGTGCTCAAGGGCTTTCTGCATTTCATTGACTAAGTAGTTCCTTGCCGTATTCGTGTCATGACTTTCAGTTATCGGCCTGGGTCAACCGGACTCATTGGTAAAGTATCCTCAACAGCTATCTGTCATGGGCTTCATTGGCAGCAATGGTTCCTGAGATTCCATAGCAGGCAAAATAGATCTCTCAAATGTTACTTTTATCATAATTAGCGAGCCTCCACTTTGTAGTAAAGCTCGTGTTCAAACAGGAAAAGAGTTGTCACCATGTCTTTCACATGTCCCGTATAGTACTAGGTCGTATTTGGCGACCTGGATTGATTAGCCAATGCCTCGGTAAAGGGCGATCATGACCGAATAGAGCTTGCAAGTCCGTCAACACTATACAGCATTTCACGGCACTTGGTGTCATAGATTCACAATCAGGCACATATTCTTGGCAAAAGCATTCTTCGGCTCTTTGCCGGCGGTGACATTGGTTCATGAGGCCATCGTGACCAAAGATTATCCTTTCTTGACACCCAATTCAAGTTGCATAGTTGATATAAGACTAAACTAAATAAGATAGCAGCTTCCTAAAAGATTCTTCCACCACGGAGATTTAACCTTGGCTTGCAGATGTCAAGGCAATAGGACCGAACGGCATCAGGATGCTATCAAAGTTGACTGAACATATGACAGAAAGAGATTTCACTAGATAATACAGGACTTAGAGAAGAGTCTTCAGATTAGTCTTTCAGAATGTGTGCAATAAACAACGTCCCAAGTGCAACACCAGTCCACCCACACTTGCGGGGGCGGCCCGAATTCAAAAGTGACTACATTCTGCCTATACATCCCAACTCCCTCCAAGATAGCGTCAAATCTACGTATACGATGGATTATCTTCAAGACTAGCCCGTTCGGTCCCGACTAGAATTTATGGTTCAAGACCTCCGTCGCCGAAAGAGGTAGGTCGAAAGGTCAGAGAGCCAGTGAAACAAGGGCTCCAGTCTCAATCCGATGCTATTCCCTAGTCATGGTGCACTAAACGATCTGATCATAAGCCGAGATGAAAAGGAAACACACGTGCGGAGGCTCCGCTGTCAAGTGATGTAATGCTAGGCCAGATCTGTTTCGGGCCGATACTGCTCTACAGCATCGAGTGGGCTGAGGTCATCTGGTTAATCCCTGTCCGTGATCATCACTGAAACTTGTAACGCTCGTGCCCCAGATTTTAATGAGGATGACCCCGCAAAACAGGGCATCGATCATGCGAATCGGGGCTTTTCAGAGGTGGGTGTCCGAGTTCTAGAGCTAGTTTGAATCCTTCACTGTCATCCTCTGAACAATGCTCGACACTGCAATCAAATCCTTCGCAGCGCACTCGAAACAGCCCAGAGGGTCCTGTCTTGGACAGAGACAGATATATCACCACTTGACATAAAAGGAGCTTGATCCCGCCGCTTTCTACTCACAGCACCATCATTAAACGCAACGATCTCACGCTTTCATCCATTCCTCATCTCTTCATCTCTTCTGTTGACCATGAAGCTTCTTCAACTTGCCGCCCTGGTGGCTTCCATCAGCCCATTCGCCAGCGCAGCTGATGCAAACGCCTGGAAGTCACGAAACATTTACTTTGCCCTCACAGATCGTGTTGCACGCAGTGATAGCGATGACGGTGGCAATGCCTGCAATAATCTCGGAAATTATTGCGGTGGAACCTTTAAGGGTCTCGAGGCCAAGCTAGACTACATCAAGGGCATGGGATTCGACGCTATCTGGATCACTCCCGTTGTTGAGAGTGAGTATCTTGCTCCTGTATGTGGATGAACGATAGCTAATATTTTGTGACAGACACGGATGGAGGATACCACGGATACTGGGCCAAGGATCTGTACGAGGTGAATGCCAAGTATGGAACCAAGAGCGACCTGAAGAGCCTGGTCAAGACTGCTCACAGCAAGGTAAGGAGATATAATCCCATTCACACACCAAACTATGTGTCTTGGAAAGCTTACTGACCGCCCTAGAACATGTACGTCATGGCCGATGTGGTAGCAAACCACATGGGTAAAGGTATCCAAGACCACAAGCCTGTACCGCTCAACCAACAGAGCTCCTACCACTCTCCCTGCGATATCAACTACAACAACCAGAACAGCATCGAGCAGTGTGAGATTGCTGGTCTTCCTGATCTCAACACTGGTAGCGCAACAGTCAAGAAGGTCCTCAACGACTGGATCTCATGGCTTGTCACTGAATACAGCTTCGATGGTATCCGCATCGATACCGTTAAGCACGTTGAGAAGAGCTTCTGGCCTGACTTCCAGAAGGCGGCCGGTGTCTATGCCATCGGCGAAGTCTGGGATGGAAGCCCAGATTACCTCGCTGGTTACGCAAAGGTCATGCCCGGTCTGTTGAACTACGCCATTTACTACCCCATGAACCGCTTCTACCAGCAGAAGGGTGACCCATCTGCCGTGGTCGACATGTACAACGAGATTAGCCAAAAGTTCGATGACCCAACTGTCCTCGGAACGTTCATCGACAACCACGACAATCCTCGATGGTTGAGCCAGAAGAACGACAAGGCCCTCCTCAAGAATGCTCTTGCCTATGTTATCCTCTCTCGCGGTATTCCCATTGTCTACTACGGTACCGAGCAGGGTTACGCTGGAGGCAACGACCCGGCCAACCGCGAGGACCTCTGGCGCAGCAGCTTCAAGACAGACTCAGACCTCTACCAGACCATCTCCAAACTCGGAAAGGCCCGCTCTGCTGTTGGCGGTCTCGCAGGAAATGACCAGAAGTTCCTCAAGTCTAATGATAGCGCACTCATCTGGAGCCGTGCCAATAACGATCTGATCGTGGTGACCATGAACCGAGGACAGGGATTCTCTGGACAATACTGCTTCAACACTGGCGCGAACAACAAAACTTGGGACAGAGTGCTAGGCCAGGGTTCTGTCAAGTCTGACGGCAACGGCCAGCTTTGTGTCAGCTACACTAACGGTGAACCCGAGGTTCTCGTGGCGGCCAACTAAGCGGTGTTCGAATTCAAAATTGACTAGTACTGGATACGGTCTTTGGTGTTGTATTTACTTCTCTTCTTATGAAACATAGCTTGAGCTCAGCAATTATTTTGTCATGACATTTATCTGCGTCCGATTTTGTAATATGTGAGCAACCCTGTGAAGAAATGAGTTGTCTGATAATCATAACGATCAGCCAACATCTTAGAATCATGCATTGATTCTTGGAATGTGAGATGTACCCTGATGTAGGGTTTAGTGACTGAGTCTTCCGCTTTCTCCATATCTTTGTCGGTTGTAGTGATCATTCTTAGCCCTGCTTCAACCACAGACCCTTGCTATAGCACATCAGTAGACACAGGGGTTGAATTGAGTCACGCCGCGTCAATGTTTATTTTATTTTTCTGGCTTCTCTTGGCATTGTCTACCACTACCTCAGATGTCCAAGTATTAGGGAATATTGCCAAGGATTATTCACCTATTAGTTTCGCACGTGTTAGTCTAGTCCGTTGACATTGGCTACCAAGTTACTCAGTTATTTACAGATCAGCTTTACCATTCCAGGATGATTTCTCCGCTAATAGCCTACCATACTCATGGCATTTTGTGCCCTGGCTGTTCCTGACATCCCCTCATCATGATTGGCTAGTGATGGCTTAGCCAAGTGATCAAAGAGGTCTAGACGGAATGACGTGCGCAGTTAAAAATGAAGCTCACATTTAAGTCTTTTGGGAGTCAACTGTTTTTATTCCCTTATTCTCTAGTTCGTAGTTGATTGCTCGATATATTCGACATGGCAATCGGAGGCTGGGAACACGCCATGCGCAGAACTGCAGATGATAGTCTGCAGACTCTCAAAGTCAATTGGCATCTCGGCTTCACTTCATTTGGCGGACCGCCTGTTCATTTCAAGATTGTTAGTCAAGTACCTAATGCCCTCATTAATCTGAATTGCACAATTAACAGTCCTAAGTTCCACGACAAGTTTGTCAACAAGTTAAAATGGATAGATGAACAAATAGTGAGTATTTGTCCAAAGCTGAGGACGGACCAAGCTAACAGTGTCCAGTATCAAGAGCTCTTTAGCGTCTCACAAGCTCTCTCTGGTCCTGGAAGCACAAAGATGCTGTATTGTATCAATCTCATCCACGGTGGTTTCTTACAGGCTGTCCTGGCTTTCTTGATCTGGAGGTAGGTCCATAACCTCATTTGTACAGGTCAAAACAAATAATAATCGACCTCAACAGTTTACCAGGCTGCTTTGGAATGTTCGGCCTTTCAGTTGGTGTGTCCAGTATCGGCGATACTCTACCTCGCGCAGTATACGCTCTTCTCTCCGGGCTCAATGCTGCAACTGTTGGAGTAATCGCTCTAGCAGCCGTTGAGCTTTCCGGCAAAGCCATTACAGATCAAACCACTAGACTTGTTCTTTCCCTGACTGCCATGGCCGGAATGCTGTACAACGCGCTGTGGTATTTTCCTGCACTCATCGTTGCGGGTGGTTGCGGTACTGTGGTCTATGACTACAAGTGGCTCCACCGTCCTGTACGAGGTGTTCGAAATGCTTACCTGAGGGCCAGAAGAGGAAGAGTTGCTGAGACAGAGAATGTCCAAAGCGCTGAGAATGGAACTGGTAGCGAAGACGGTATAAATCTCGACGAACATAACACTAATGACGCGAGAGAACCGGAAGCACGCGTCGTTCCCCAAGAGTATCAGCTTGGCTTCTCATGGAGATCCGGAGCAGCAATCATTGCCACGTTCCTAATTACGTTCATTGTCGTCGTTTCCCTTCGAGGAACCTTACCTGATGCTCCTCTACTATACAAGCTCTTTGCGAACCTCTACCTTGCTGGTACCATCATCTTTGGCGGTGGTCCCGTGGTAATCCCTTTGCTCCGAGAATACGTGGTAGCCGAAGGATGGGTAAGCCCTCGCGACTTTCTGATTGGCCTCGCCCTCGCTCAATCCTTTCCCGGACCAAATTTCAACTTTGCAGTATTTCTTGGTGGTCTTACAGCCGTTCACGGGGGTTATCCCGCCATAGTTGGTGCTTTGATAGCATACCTTGGCATTTTCGTTCCAGGAATGGTTCTCGTGCACGGGACGATGGGGATCTGGGAGGTTCTGAGAAACAGACCCTGGGTCAAGTCTGCCCTGCGAGGTGTAAATGCAGGCGCCGTAGGACTTATATACACAGCTGTGTATAGAATCTGGCAAGTTGGGTACATCGATGAGGGGTTCCAGTCGGGGAAGAGTCTGGGCGATGATCCATGGTGGGTTGTTGTCACAGCGACGTCCTTCGTCGGAGCACGGTACTTCAAGGTTCCAGTGCCGCTGGCAATTCTTCTTGGCGCGTGTATGGGGCTTTTGAGATATGGCATTGTGACTGCTTAGATGGGAGAAGTAATTGGAGAAGTGAATTTATCTTCATCATTCCGACTATATCATGGCTATGTTAAGAGTATCTTTGGGTCAGAGTTACAACATGATAGTCTTCGCAGGTTGCAATATGCTCCAACGGTGTGGAGCTGGTTTGTGCACTGTCCGGGACGGTATCCGTTGGTCAAGTCAAATGGTACGATCAGTCACCGGCACATAAACCGTTGCTGAAGAGCTCCTCTTTTCAAGGAAATACACACTTTACACGTGCCCCCTGTTCAAGTATCATCCCCTGCCGTGACCGGCATGCCTCAATACTATTCACCGCCATAACTGAATCTGTACCACTTGTGTTTCCCAAGAATTGTCCGCCTGACCATGGCCAAATCCGGGGTTGAGGCCGATGAGCGGGGAAGAGTACAGCATTGGCGGAGGTTTTCCATATCTCAGAGCCACTGAAAGCTTTCGTCGGCTACGCTAGCTCATTCTGTAGTCCTCGTGAGGAGACTCTGTGAACCTTTTTCATGTTGCCCAACCAGAACATGGGCATCGTATCTCCTGCTATCGCGGTATCGGATAGGGATCCGAAGTGGCTATCATATCCAACTAGCCAGGGCAACCCAAGGGTCAACACGTAGGTATTTCTAACGTGATTTATCCTCTGTTCCATTACTTTGTTCTTCTTTCCATCTCATTACTATCATCTCGGAACTTGTAGACCATTCCGATCGCCTCAATCATAATGTCAGAAGACAACACACATCAATCCATTCTCATTCTCGGAGGCGGCTGCTTCGGTCTAGCCACGGCGTTTGAGCTTGCACAAAAGGGCTACAAAAACATCACAATACTCGAAAAGGATGTGGATGTGCCGAGCAGGTTCTCAGCAGCTTACGATCTGAACAAAGTCATCCGTGCCGAGTACGCCGATGACTTCTACACTCAATTGGCCCTTGTACGTAACATATTCATCTTTTGTGCGAAGACCCAAGGTTGACGTTCTCGACAGGATGCCATTCGTAAATGGCAATCAGATCCTCTTTACGCCCCCCATTACCACCAAACAGGTTTCCTCAACGTGACATCCGGCAAAGCTGCGCAAAACACCAAGGGTGCAGTAGAGAGCTACTTTCAGTCTCTTCAAAAGAACCCAGCTTTCAATGGCCAAACCACCCGTGTCAACAGCAGTCAAGAGATCAAGAAGCTCGTTCCCAAATTCACAGGTCCTCTCACAGGTTTCAAGGGCTATCACAACAAGCTTGCCGGTTATGGTCACTCTGCTAATGCCTTGAGGGCTGTTTATGAGCAGTGCGTCAAGCTTGGCGTGAAATTCCGTCTGGGCAAGAAGGATGGCGAGGTTGAATCTTTGTTGTATGCGTCAAGTCGCGAAGGCACAAGGTGTGTTGGAGCAAGGACTCGTGGAGGAAGCATTCAAACTGCGGATAAGACCATCGTCGCTTTGGGCGCTGATGCTGCCAACCTATTGCCTCGAGTCGGGAAGCAAATGACAGGTCGGGCCTGGGGTGTCGCGCATATCCAGCTCACAGACGAAGAAGCAGCCGATCTCAAAGGAATCCCCGTTACAAATGTGCGAGACATGGCATTCTTCTTCGAACCCGATCTCACAACCAAGAAGCTTAAGTTCTGCCACATGGGAGGTGCCTATACCAACTACTCTTTCACCAAAGACGGTCTCTCAATTCCTTTCCCCGAATTGTCTGAATCACAATTCATGCCTCTCGAAGACGAGACATACATCCGTCAGCTTCTGAGAGAGGTATTCCCCCAGCTTGCGGACCGACCATTGATCGACCAGCATCTTTGCTGGTTCGCGGACACGGATGACTCTGATTTCATCATCGACTACGTCCCGGATACAAACGCCACTCTGGTAGTTTTGAGTGGAGATAGTGGACATGGATTCAAGATGATGCCTATCTTTGGGCAGTTTGTGCATAAGTTACTTGTTGATGAGAGACAGGATCAGCGAAAGTGGCAGTGGAAGGGTGGAAAGGCAAAGGCAGCAGCTGTTTGGAGGAGCAGTGAGAGTCAAGAGCTTGCTGGAGTTCCTCGAGCCAAATTGTGATCCTACTATAATAGATTGCCATTGCCCTTATTGTGTGCAATATCCATAATTACGAGTGTTGTTTGAGATGACAAGCCTAAGTTAACTGATGTCAGCATCAACAACAACCTGCACAATATATTATGCTTTTAGCTTAGTTAACCATAGTCAATTGTTGACATCGATCAGGGCGGTGAAATTTACCCGTTTCTTACGCGCATGGGACCGGGTAATTCGGGTCCTTTTGATAGTCCCAATCCTTCGTCTCAATTTCGATTGCTTAATGAGTCATTCATGTACCATGTAAGAGCCAACCCATTCGTCAGATTACGCTTTCCCGCGCAGATTCCCCTACCGCCCTAGTTTGCCGATCTGATAAGTAGAATTCCATCTGATAAGCAGCCTAATATCGTGACCGATAACTCCGCGCTGCTTGACCATAGAAGCGACGGTCTCCGGCTGCGGCCTGTCATCCGCGGGGTATATATAGTGTGCAAAGAAATGGGGATGTGATTATTATCTAGATGATCTTATCAATCAATCTACAACAAAATGGTCGACATAAAGCAGCACCCTCTCGATCCTGTGTTCGACACTGAACTCGCCAATATCAGAGCAACTCATCCAGACCCGTACCTGGTCGCTTTCAATGATCTCGACAGTGACAACCCCAAGAACTGGCCCGAGCGACGCAAATGGGCTGTCACAAATGTCCTTTCGGTCACTGGCTTCAACCGCATCCTCGTGTCAACAGTCATGGCTCCTGCATTATCTGTAATCGCGAAAGATCTGGATATGACACCAACACAGTCAGTCATGGCCTTGAGTATCTACCTCTTGGCAACTGCTTTCGGACCGCTTGTCATTGGACCGTTATCTGAAGTCTACGGACGCAAGACCATTCTGCATGTATCCAATATCTGGTTTCTGGTCTGGAATGTTGCATGTGGCTTTGCAAATACCAAGGAGCTGCTGATCGGTGCGAGATTCCTTGCTGGCTTCGGAGCGAGTGCTGTTTACGCCCTCGGAGGTGGTGTTTTAGGTGACATTTGGCGCCCAGATCAGCGTGGAAAGTCACTCGGTTGGTATATGGTGATTCCTTTGGTCGGTGCTGCAGTCGGTAAGTATCATTCATTACGCTGGTCTTCATAACTTCAAGTTACTAATTCTTCAAAAAGGTCCAATTATCGGAGGATTCATGACCTACAGGGTCACATGGAGATGGATGTTCTGGTCAACCTCGTTGTTCCAAGTAGCCATGGCCGCTCTTTCGTTTACTACCTTCCAAGAAACATATGCACCAGCTATTTTGAAGCAACGAGCTCAGCGGCTACGCAAAGAGACTGGCGAGCCATATTACACATATGAAGAGCGCACTCAAGAGAAGATGTCGTTGACAAAGGTTCTTGGTCAAGCTATGACTCGTCCTCTGCGCCTACTGGTATTCCATCCCATCATCCAAGTCGCAGCTGTCATCTCAGCCCTTGGTTATGGCCTTCTCTATATTGTTTTGTCCAGCTTTGCAGAGATCTGGGCTCAGCACTACGGACAATCGGTTGAGATCAGTGGTTTACACTACATTGCATGTGCCCTCGGAGAACTTCTCGGATCACAGCTCTGTGCACCACTAATGGACTATTGGTTCCACAGATTGGAGCGTCGCGCCGGCGGTCAACATGTCCCAGAGCACAGAGTACCCTTGATGCTAATGTTTGCTTTTGTGGCACCAATCGGCTTTGTTGTCTATGGCTGGTGCGCTGAATATCGTGTGCACTGGGCTTGGGTTGACGTTGCCATGTGTATCACTACGTTCGGGATGCAAATTGCAGGGATGCCGCTGCAAGCATATCTCATGGATTCGTATCCGGACCATACGTCCAGTGCTATCGCGGCACAGCAATTTCCCCGCAGTTTGGCAGCATTCTTGTTCCCTCTGTTCACGCCCCAGATGTATGCTGCTCTGGGATATGGATGGGGAAATAGTGCTATGGCTTTGGTAGAGCTGGCTCTGGCGATAGCTGCACCGATCATGTTGTGGAAGTATGGTGCCAGGTTGAGAGCGCGGGCAACCTCGAGTCTCTGATGGTTTGGACAATGTCAAAACGGCCTCGTGTTTCCATGGAGTTGCAGTCTCACAATTGAAGTTGTATAACGACCTGTCGGGACTCTTGGCTAAAAAGGTCCCATGATAACTGGGAAGTCAGCAGTGGAAGCATAAGAAACGAAATAGCCAGTTAGTCCATACTATTGAATCAGAGCCTGAGATTGTTTATATTTTTACATTGCATCTTAGAAGCTATTGTTCTCTCTACACATGGGACAGCTAGAACCAACAATGTGGTACGGATCTCGCAAGGTGTTGTCATCTTTGATTGCACAGCATGTGAAACGCGACTGCGGCGCCCTCTGCAGGCTATTTTATGCCGGCGCTTATGTCTTACAATTGTATCCAATTGAGATTTAGCGGGTGATAATGTTGTTATAGCGCTTACAACGCTTATGTCAGGCTGCAGCGCTACAGATGCAGATAAATACCGCCAGATCCCAGTATCTTCTCATCGCGACACAACCCAGAGCCATCACCCTCAGCAACCAAAACAATGGCATCAACAGAGCAGCTCAAGACCGCGCAATCCAATGACCAAGATGATGGCATGAAAATTATTCACGCCGGTTTATTCCGCACAGCTACCAAGTCTATGACAGAGGCATACCGCATCCTAGGATACAACGCCCACCACGCTCTTGACGACATCTGGGCGGTCCCTTGGTCCCGTATTGAGGAAGCAGCTGAAGCAACATTCCCTCACCTTGCTGAACTTCCAGAATATACCTATAAGAGCCCTGATGGAAGCGCGGCACCTCGGCCACCGTTCACCAGAGACGATTGGCAGAGTATTTGGGGAAAATATGACGTTGCCACCGATATCGCGTCCGCTTTTGTGCCGGAGCTTATCAAAGCTTACCCCAATGCCAAAGTCGTCGTTGTTCAGAGACAGTACGAGAGTTGGTGGCCATCTTTTAGATCAGAGTGTTTGGAAACTCTGTACAGAACCACCGCCCTCCAACAGTTTGTTGTAAGGTACGTCATGCGCTTTCGCGCCGGGTACGCAATGAAGAAAATACACGCAGGTTTCTTCGGCGCTGATGAGTACTCGCTCGAGGCTGTCGAGTCAAGAGCAAGGGATGTGTATGAGGAGTATTACCGCAACGTTCGCGAGGCTGTCCCTTTGGAGAGCGGAAAACGGCTGGACTACAATATCGGAGATGGATGGGAACCGTTGTGCGAGTTCTTGGGAAAGGACGTTCCAGATGTGCCATTTCCTAGGGTGAACGATCGGGCTGACCACAGTGCAAGGGTCAAGAGGAATCATCGTAAGATGAGGATGGATGCGATTAAACTTCTCAGTCCTATTGTTGCGGTTATGGTTGGTGTTGCTTTCTACTACTGGAAGTGATGGTCCCGACTATCAATTGGCCGCTGGCGACATAAGATACATGATTGGTGGGAGAGCTTGTGTTGGCAACGCCGAACCATGAGTTCACTTATACGCTGAAGCTCAAGCAACATTTCTACGTGCTAGAACCAGCAGTGAAGATAGACTTATCTAGAAGCTTGGCCCTTTGTTATTGCTTAAGTTGTTTACTATCAGTCTGTCTTGTGATCATGTGGAAGACTCACGTCTACTTTGTGACTCTCCCTCACCTACTCTACGTGAATTCAATATGTGATACCATGTGAGCATACTGGCATTACGTTAAAAAGAGTGAGTTGACATGATCTCATCTGAATAAAATAACCTATACAGATATTTACAAAACTATAGACATTAAGGTCCGACAATATAAACTACCATAAGTTAAACACGCCGTTTGGCACATTCCTCTTCTTCAAAGGAATTGCAGTGCTGTTTCTCGTTACGTTCTGGATTGTGCATCCCTCAGTGTTGTATACGCTTGCGTACTGGCCTGTGAGAACAGCCGCCAGCCACTGAATAGCGGGAGCAGCGCTGAGATAGAATTCCTCAGAGTGTGATCCAACGGAGTTTCGCTGGTACAAGATGTTGGCTCCGACGGCGCAGTATCGCTCTATCAACTTGTCTGTGTTGACGATGGGGCTAATTTCATCGTGGACAGCTTGGTATGCAAAGATGGGCCATTGAGGGACACCGTGATAACCCATTATGCCATCTCGGTTAATGACCTTCATAACCTTTGGATCGCGGAACAAGCCCATGCCATCTTTAAAAAAGTCAAAGATGTTGACACCGGCGTATGTGGCGCCAGCTTCCTGAACGGTGAAGTTCTTTACAGCCAAGAACCCAGTCTTATTCTGAGGTCCCTCTGTCTTGAGCTTGGAGATGACATACTTCTGAACTTCGGGGTACTGGCTTGTAATTCCAATGATACCACTGGGTGCCAAGCCTGCTGCGTCTTTCCCGGAGATGCTTTCGACCACAGCAGTGATGTTGGGTGTTATACCACCGATGGCAGCGCCAACAACAGATTCCTGCAGGTCGGGTGCGTACTGTACCGCAAGCTCAGAGGCCCACTCGCTGGCTAGTGCGCCTCCGGAATATCCCCAGAGTGCAACACGAGGTGCGGTGGTGTTGAGGCCAAGGCCCAGGGAAAGAACAGCGCGAATGGAATCAAGGGTTGCGTGTCCAGAGATAACACCGGCAGTAAAGGAAGCGAGGGGACCTTCGTAGTCAGGCACATTAAGAAAGACGCCCAGACCCAAAGCAAGATTAAACAGGTCAGTGCCATCAGAAGAATACGCAGTGTAGCTGGGACTAGCGTCGACATCAGCCGAGTCGTAGGGTGCCTGGTACGAGATAACAGCGCTCTGCTTGAACACGCGGGCAGCAGAACCGTTCGCTTCTAGCTTGGGAACATAGAGCGTCGTGACAGCCCATGTGGCTTTGTACTGACTGTCCGTTGTACGGTAAAGAATGTTGTAGATGGAAGAGCTGTTGCCGACGATTGAGGTCAGGTTTCCTGGTGCAAGACGCACACGAAGCACAGTGCCGGGTTCTTCATCCTCGTAACCGTCGGGAGCGGAATACCATGGATCCTCACTTGGTGGTAGGGGTTGAGAAGACACGGATCTCTCATAAATGTGGGATGAAGGGATAGCTGCAGCGAGGCCTAACCAAAGACTCAAAAGAGCCAGGACACGATGAATAGCCATTGAGAGCAAATGAGCAAATGAGCAACTGCGGTATGACAGAGAGAACTACAGAAACATGCACTCAACGGCGGGGATCTAATTCTTTTTAAGGCTTACCGTCGACGTTATAGCTACTAATAGTGCGGAGTTTGTTAATAATGGTATGTACTAAGATAGTTGAAGTCATGACGACAGCGCACCGTTGATGGCGCATAAGCCGACATATCCGTTTGAACCAAGCCTCAGCTATTGTTATGTAGGAAATCCTGAAAGGATCCATGCTCAGCCTTTGACAGCTGGACGATGACGGGGTTAGTTCCGGAGCTAAGAGGGCCGCTGGCGAATCATGGCTATGCAGCCTTGTCTTGTGCTTGAGGGAAGCGGAGGGGAACGGTGGAATCTGGACCCGAGGGACCGGGCTTAGC
This sequence comes from Fusarium subtropicale, assembly GCA_003670145.1. NCBI lineage: Eukaryota > Fungi > Ascomycota > Sordariomycetes > Hypocreales > Nectriaceae > Fusarium > Fusarium subtropicale. The sequence goes on along the minus strand of QRAA01000217.1, from coordinate 6,318 downwards.
TGTGCCTTGATCGGTCTTGGGTTTGGGGTCTGGGCGAAGTAACGGTAGAGCAGGGCGGAGTTGGGAGACGAAGGGAATATACAGTCAGCTTGGGATGGCGTAGAATCAGGAATCTCACGTTAGACAGATACATAAGTATGTTCTCAATGCAACTGGAAGGATTGGGTTGTGACACATGGGGACGAGAATGAGATGGTAGAGGCATAAAGAGAGGGAATTAATTGGGTTGACGCGGCACAGCGGGTCGCACAGGCGAGGAAAGTTAATGTTGAAGAGGGTGCTGAATAGATTCACGGGGTCTTTAATGGCTGCCAAAACCGCGGATATCAGCTACAATATCCTCGAGCAAAGCGCCGCTGATTGTATTATTTCGTAGTCTTGTCTCGTTCTCGTGTCGACTCGTTGGATCGGGCGCGTCAGGTGGACTGGACAGAGGCTTGTTGAGGGCTGTGGTACGGTTCGATTAGCGAGGCCGACGGACGTGCGAACGGACGCTCGGGAACTATTCTAGCATCATGTACAAGGGCGGGAGAATAATATTCGCGTTGCTTAGAAGAGCCATCGTTGTTAGCCAACTGCTGGGCAGATGATCGATCTCATCTATCTAACGCTCGCTTGGCGACAGACACTGGATGATGATGACACTCCCACGTCACGTGGTGATAAGTCTTTGAGCTGATAACCCAATTTACCGATTAATCAGCGGCATGAATTGAATCCACTCATTCTCGGCCTCGGTCAATGAAGTTGACATCTCATCACCACCAAAAGAGTCACGCCATTCCTCTCATTCTTTCCTATCACCACATTCAAAATGGCTGAGCACCCTTCTTTCACTCTCGCTGCCCTCTGTAAGTACTCAATTGACTCTCAAGATCGGCCTGTGTCCTAATTGGCCCTCCTCCGTTACAGTGGCTGCTGGCGGCACTGCCGGCTACATGCGCACGCGCTCTACTCCTTCTCTCGTGGCTGGCGTTGGACTGGGTGTTTCGTATGCCTATGCTGGTAAGTTCTGTAGAAGTCATTCCTGGTTCTGCGATTGACATGTGCTTGACAGGATATCTTCTCAAGAACAACAAGGACTACGGTTCTGAGCTTGCTCTGGCCAACAGTGTCCTCTTGACTGGATCCGCCGTTCCGAGAATCATCAAGACTGGTGGCCGAGCACCTGTTCCTATCATTCTTGGTGCAGTTGGTGGACTTGCTACCTACTACTACCAGAAGAAATTCCGCGAGTTCCGATATGGTGTTTAGGCGAAAATTGGCTCCTCGATATTGACGAAAAGCACCTTCAAAATGGGACAAGGCTGATGTACTATACTGTATGATAGAATAGTAATAATTCATCTCTGTTTAGCGAGTTGCTACGTAACCCATTGACAGTTTTGCTAACTCGCGAATTGGGGGATATAGGGTATTTTGACCACCAGAGTTAGGTAACAAAACATGAGTCGCCGAGAATATTACGACGAGTGAATGATCCTCAATGGACATTGCAGATTGAAAAGTAACTTATTCGTCACTTGAAATCTTCAATATATTGGATTGGCTGTTGCTAACGTCGTGTTGAAAGTTCCATGAGTGAATATGTTTAACAGTCTTTTTCAACTATCAAGCTTCTACGGGTTTGCCCGCATTACTTGCCGCATCCACTCCTGCCCTTCGGCCAAGTTCTCACCGGTGATAGCACTCGTTGCTACGATGCGCTATTGAATGTCAGTCAGCAGATAACCCTGGGAATTGACAAAAAGAAGACGAACGAAATTCTTGTTCTTCTCAAGATCCTTGTCTATCTCGAGATACTCAATGAGTTCAAGTACACTCATAGCTTTCTATTTCATGTCAATACTTTCTCGGATGCCGTGATTACTTTGTGATACCCACCGGATGGTCTTGTTTATTCGCAAGAATCAGAACAGGCTGACCATCGAGCATTATGTTTCGTAATACTCTCCACAACTCCTCTCTAGTTTCCTCCATATTCTCTCTATCTGCACTATCGATGACAAAAACAACTGCGTCCTTTCTGGCCAGGAATACTCTCCATATTGCTCTCACCTTATCGTTTCCGGTGTAGTCGAAGACAAAGTACTGCTGAGAACCTTGGAAGAAGTGTGTGGTGTTAACAGCTACTCTGATATTAGCATGTCGAGTGTGTCCAATAGTCGAAGGAACGACAGACTTTCGTTCAATGGCTGTGTCGGTTTCTGGCCTCCACTGAGTTTGTGGATCATCGCAGTCTTGCCAGATGATGGAAGCCCAACAACGCCAATGTCGATCATAGGAGGAGTCCATAACTGAGAGATAGCAGCGCCCATGGTACGATGCGCTGTACTGTTTGGTGTTGGATTGTATGAATTTTGGTTCAGCCGTATCAAATCCACTTGCAATCGCAAGGATTTGTACTTGATTCACGCACGAAAAGGACACGCGACAAAGGATACTCCGCCACTGTTGAGCATCGCCCAGGATGCTAGGTCTTACGGCAGCGGGGACCTGAGGGGCTAGGTAGCACGGCCTCGGGTACTCGAAGCCTCCGGGAAACTACATAAAAGAAATCATCATACGGTTAGTTTATGCTGCCTAGCTGACAACCCTTCTCGGGCTGTTAATTCTTTGCATGCCCGGACCTGAAGGCCAACATATGTTACGTTCACCCACTAGGCTGTAGTATTTGACAAAGGTTATAGAAATATTGGAAGCTAAACCTCAAGGTGAGATCCAAAGTTGCCGGATTCAACATTCAGGCCACCCATCAACTGATCTTGCATTATCATCCCGGAATGGATGGAATGGTCTTGGAAGAACAAGATGCAGAAGGAGGCCGACCTGAGACACTGAATCATTGACATCGGATGGTGACATACTGTGACAGCTCGTGGCCAGATGCAACTGGAAGATGTATGTAGGAGGCCGACCACCACAAATACACTGCGAATAAGCTCCATTGACTGTGAAAACAAGCATCTTATCTGAAACTATTCCTCGTATCAATCTTGCTTTCAAGCAATCTGTTGGACGACGAGCGGCAATCTGAAGCAGCCAAGCGTCTAGGTGTTGGCGACACTTGCTTGGATGTGCCAGTTGAGTTGTGGCTCCGTCTCCCATATGGAAGACTCGCCCGTCTCTCTCTCGTGGTTTATTTTTCTCTTCAGCATCCAACGCGCATTTGAACCAACACCAAAAAATCGCAAACCTGCTTATTTGTCAAGCCGAACATCCTGCGCCTGCCGTATCGCAATAATGCCACGTCGGCGTAGACGACCCGCTGAAGGCCCTTTGTGGTCGATGTACCCCGAGCTACATGATCAAGTAGCGGATAAACTTGACGAAGTGCAGCTCGACTTCACCTTCAACTCTAACGATGACGGCCTCACCAGCCGGAAGTCATATGACACAAACATCATGGGCAGTTTCAAATGCAACAACCAAAACTGCACCACAACAGGCTGGTCAAGCATGAAAATCGCCATCACTATCCGCCAATACTCCCAAGACCGATATAATGCCCGAGTGTACCATCAGCGCTGCAAAAGATGCAACAGCCTCGGCGAGCCAAGTCTGGACGAAGAGTCATACATCGACAGAGTCTCGTATCGTATCAAGAAGTGGAACGGCGTCGAGATGGAGATACCTGCTTGGGGAGGGGACGAATCCAAGGGTCCACACGAGAGAGCCTTGTGCGAAGGGTGCAAAGACGGACATTGCCGACAGGGATTTAACCACGGGGAATACGCCTGAGACTGGTTTTGTATGGTTTGTAAAGGTTGCCAAGAAGGCGAGCGGCCAATAACAGGGACTTGAAGGAGACCAGACAAAACATGAGAATGTCGTTGGACCACATGCTCAGTAAAGCTCAACGAATGTATCTATCAACCACTCAAGCAGTGTCGGGTCTCATGCAACTTACCTGCCAGAGCATTCATTTAGAACAATTCAAACCAATGACCAAAGTTACATATCCCATCAATAACACGGTAGTACAAGTTGTATGTATTGAGCTGTGCCAACGTTCAAAACGCAAATAAAGCATAGATAAAGACTAGAATAGAAACTCTCGCTATCCGATCAAGAATGAGTTATGAATATAATAAATTCCATGATATATCCCATAGAGACTAAATGTTATCGAGATTGTCAAACCTGAACACTGCCTCACTCCATCTCACCTCCATCAAAGTTTTCGTCTTCTGATCCGAGCTGAGACCTTGCCTTTCGGAGGGATCGTACCGAAGGGGAAGTAATCCATGTTTGGACCAACTTTTGCAGCTGCTTCAGGATCCACGAGTTCGATTTCGTAACCTCGCAGAGATAATGCAACGCCCGCCATGAGCTTTTGCTTAGCGAAGAAGCGACCTGGACACATTTTTGTGCCGCCGCCGTAGGGGTAGAAGTATCCTTGTGTCCCTTCTGTAACAACGCTTGCTTTGCGGTCGTCTTCTGTTGTGCGCTTGGAAGTTCTTGTCGAAGGCTTGATGTTGGTGCTGCGAACTGGACCACCTGTGGGATCATCTTCATATTTGAGGAACCTCTCAGCCCAGAAAGTGTCTACTGGGTGCTCTTCCGATCCATTCGGGAGTGTGCTTCCAGTATTCCAAAAGTCGGGATCGTGGCCACCAAACCAGGATGTAGAAAGCATGCCAACATCCTGCTTCATTTGCCATTTTCCGAATTTGAGATTGGGGATGAGTGACGATCGACCCACTGGCGCAGCAACGCGAACACGAAGGACTTCGAGATATATTGAGTTGAGAAGAGGTCCAGAGAAAAGCTTGTCATTATCGAAAGATAAAGACTTCTCATTGAAAGCCGGTTCCATCTCCGCCATAACCCTGTCGGTGAGATTCTTGTCGAGCAATATGCCCAAAAGCATCCACATAGCAGCCGGGATGGCATTTGCATTGACCCTAGATATCTTTAGAATGGCATTGTCACTTGATAGACCGAAGGTACTCACGCCCATATCATCCCCACGTCAAGAGCAGCGCCACCTCTTGGCGAGAGGCCAATATTCTTGAACATCTCTTGTCTCGTGCTCATAATCTTGGCACCAAATTCCGGAGTCCAATCTTTCTCAAGCAGCTTTTGGTCCGTGAAGTCAAGATTTTGCTGGCCGTATTGGTGGTAACGGAGCAGACATTCCAGAAGTCGGTCTCTGGCTTGGTAGCTTCTGGGAACGATCCATCGGGGAAGTCTTCTGAACAGATTGGGGAGGTGATAGTCAAACGACCAGAAGTCTTCAAGAAAGTCGGGCGATAGCTCGAGAAACTTGTCGCCACATAGTGCTACTGTTGTCGCGCGAAGGAGATGATCCTTGAACCAGCCGTAAAGATCATCCACCTCTACCCATTCATCCTCTTGCAACGTCGTGTCTTGAGTGATCTGATTCGAATAGCCCTCTATGAATTTTGCAATTATAGCATTGAGGGCATTCCCGGAAAGAAAAGCATTCAACTGGCGATGCTGTACAAAGTGAAAGCGCTTCGTTTGCTCAACATGTTCCCAACCCGGCGCAGGCTTCACGTCGACGCCAGAATTATCACCCGCGTAAATCTCGACATCGGGCTGAGGAAGCCCAAATGCATCCCGAACAGTCATTATACCGAAATTCTTGGTAGTAAGATAGCGCGAAGACTTGAAGAGCTCGACAATTGTTTGGCCATGGGGGATGAAGTACATTTGTTCTGCGCCTACGAATATTCGAAGAGGGACTTTACCAAACTTGCGCCTATCATGTGTGTTAGAGAAATGAATACTCTGCCAATGAGCTCTAACCCACAAGCTGGAGAACAAAAAGCGCTCTGTATCATAAGCAAAGCCAATTGTATTCCCCACAAACGGAATCCAGTACGGGACCTTGGGTGGCTCTCTCGCCGCGGTGCCATCACGATAACCGGTGTTTCCGAACACATTGTAGACATAGGTTACGAGAAAAGGTAAAATGAAGAGAGAAATGTACATGCCGTACGAAGTTACGCCGACTGATGAGCCTCGCTCGGCCAATCCCATTGTCGTGGCGTTCATTGTGCAACGACGACGGTTGAACAATGACGAAGCCGCGACTTGAAGCTGACATTGTTTAGATTTGTAATTCTGATTGGGGGTAAGCAGAGAAGGACATGATTGGCTATATCTGGGGAGGTCAAGGTCAGGGGTACTACAATCAGGAAGGGCTAAGTGTGATCCGGGATTCCCAAATACCATATCTATACTCTATAGTTATAGAAGACTAAATATAGCACTATCTTAAAAGTTATTTAATAGTAAATTAACCTCCTCTATAAGGTCTTATTAATTATATTTTTATTTAATTAATTT